>JARSSU010021240.1:0-45412 GCA_029619165.1 Eurosta solidaginis | reverse complement strand
GCTAAGACTTCGGCTTTCTCGGAGGAGCTAAAGGGAGTGTACGCTAAGACTCCGGCTTTCTTGGAGGTGCCAAACGGAGATAATACTAAGACTCCGGCTTTTCCCGAGAAGATGAGTGATGTGGCAAAGCAGTCACTGACTGCGGCGCTGGTTGATCGTAGCAGTTCTTTCGGACAGATGACTACTGAAAGGTGGAGGTCTGTAGAAAGGGAGCTTATTCGCTTAATGCTTAGGATGATGCGGGAATAACCAAGTAAGCCCCTTCCAACCTTTGATTCGGGGGTGGTGAATGGTGTGAAGATGATAGCGTGCGACAACGTCGCGAGCTTACGGTGGCTGGAGGAAGTGGTTCCAAACCTTCAAAGGCAAGACACGAACGCGCGGTTTAAGGTGGTGGATAAAGCGCAAATCCCCACGGTACCAAAAGTTAAGGTGTGGGTACCATGCGTGATGAAGTCGGAGGATACACTGCGACTTCTGCAGAATCAGAATCCGAACATGCCGACACAGGATTGGAATGTACTTACTCTATCTCGGCGTACGGTGGAAGATCAGTTCTGCATCTTCCAAATAAACAAGCAGGCGGCGGATATATTGTACACGCAGCTTGGCAAAATGTCCTTTGGTACAGGAAAAATGTACATGCGACTCAGGAAAAGAAGTTCCGGGGATAAATATCCTAACACGCTAGAAGTGGGCGAAGTCAAAAAGGACCTCAAAAGTCTAAGAGAAAAAGGACAGGCGGAGGTAGCCGACGTCACCACGAAGCTGTTAGAAGAGGACAAACCGCCAAATGGTGCTCTGACTTGCACAGAGGAACACCCGACACAACAATTACGACAGGCTGAAGGGGGCATCGAATACTCTAAACCAAAAGGGCAAGGGGATGACGAAGACGTCACAAAGAAGGTGCTGGAGGAGGAACACACACAATAAAGTGGTAAAGTGGTGTCCAGAAACCTCCTCTTAACCCTTGAGGAGGTTCGTTTGACGTGGCGCTGATGCAGGAGCCGTTGCTCTCATCGGGAGGAAAGGTTTCTGGACTCAGCGCGCGTGGATTTGGCGTCTACTACGCGCAAACGGAAGGACGTGTGCGAGCTGTAGTAATGTAAGGAAACAGCTGCATTTATATATGCTGCCTAATTACACTACGGAGGACCTCGTAGTGGTGGCCGTTGAGCAAAAGAATAAGCAGGCATTTATCCTGGCATCCTGCTACATGGCCCATGCGGCGGAGGTTCCACCGATGGAGTGCAAGAGGCTAGTACGGGACGAAGGGCGCAAGGGGCGGTTGGTCATAGGCGCGGATGCAAATGCGCACCACAATGCGTGGGGAGGAGCAGATACGAACGAGAGAGGCCAATCTCTATTTTGTTACATCCTGAAAACCAATTTGCAGATAGCCAATAGGGGAAATATCCCTACATACATTGGTCCAACATCCAGCAATGTTTTGGATATTACACTGAGCTCCGAACGAGATATATCAAGGTATGATTGGATGGTTCTTGATAGACCATCCCTATCCGACCATGCGTATATCAGCTTCAGCATCCCCCTAAAGAGGGTAGAGAAGGGAGGAACCTTTAGAAACTCTAGGTCAACGAAATTGACTAAATTCCAGAAACGGGTAGAAGCAAAACTGGGACAACCCAAAGAGGTTGCCAATGTGGAGGAAATTGAAGGAGTCTAATGAATACCTAACAAGGACGCTTGTGACTGGGTATAACAAAGCTTGCCCTCTAAGACGATTCAGAGGAAAAGCAAAGCCGCCATGGTGGAGTAATGACCTGAGACTTCTAAGAAGACAGGTAAAAGAAATGTTTAAGCTAGCAAAGACCACGGGAAGCAAAGCGCGTCGCGACGAGTGCAGGATCGACTGAGGATCTAGAAGTGTGAAATTTCCAGGGCGAAGAGAATCTCATGGAAGAGTTTCTGTACGGACTTAGGGTGCTTCAGTGAAACAGCATGGTTGAAAAAGTCCTAGCAAGGGGAAACATGGTCCAAGGTCTAATAAAGAAAGAGATCGGGGAATGGTCACGTAATAGTGAGGAATCCCTTGAGGTGCTTTTCGATACACATTTCCCATCGGGAGATGGTTTAGAAGAGCCAGTAGACAGCACTCACACTTCGATCACGGAGCGGGTAGTGCCGGGCTTGGTGACCGATACCAAGATCGAATTGGCAGTGAACACGTTTTCTACGTTTAAATCACCTGGCCCAGATGGTATATTCTCGGCCATGCTACGCTTCATGCTAAGTTTCAAGTAGACCGTTCGTGGAATGGCATAAGACTGAATGATGTACCGCACTCTTGGAGAACTGCTCGTGTAGCTTACCTACCAAAGGCGCGGAAGATCGGTCACGTGTATCCCAAAGACTATACACCCATTAGCTTAACACCATTTCTGCCCAAAACTTTGAAAGGCTGATAGATGTGTACATAAAGTCCACAGCCAACGCGGAGAAGACGGATATGGTCTTGTTTACAAAGGGGTACAAGGTCCCAAATTGGACCAGGCCTAAGTTAGTTGGGGTGACCCTACAGGAGAAATCTTGCACAAAATATATAGGAATCATCCTACACAGTAAGCTGTCATGGAAGCTCAACGTGGAGGAGAGGGTGAAGTAGGCTTCAGCGGCACTTTATGCATGTAAAAGCATGCTGGGATGTACGTGGGGTTTATCGCCCTCTCTTTCTCATTGGGTTTTTACAGCGATTGTAAACCTTATTCTTTACTATGGAGCTCTTGCTTGGCGGAAAGTCACAAAAAAAAACAAAACAACCTACCTCAAAAATTAGAGGGCGTATGCAGACCATCAATGCTTAGCATTGAGCCCTGAAAACAACCCCGATGGCAGCACTGTATGTCATTCTGCACATTCCACCTGTAAACCTGGTAGCAAAGAACATAGCGTTAACAACTGCAATCAGGCTCAGTACCTCGGGGCAGCTTGAGCGCCGACTATACGGCCATATTAGTATAGCATCATCAATTACAGGACGAACAAACTACCTGATTCCCTATCTGCGCTTCGAGGGAGGTCTTAAGACCACAATAGAGGTCGATGGTTGGCGCAAGGGTGCTCAAATGGCAACCAAAGCAGTAGAAACACTGAAAGAGCTTAAACTGCAAGCGTGTTAACTTTTATATTGACAGTCAAGCAGAAATTAAGGGAATAATCTCGCATAGCACAGCATCTAAATGCGTGTTAGAGTGTAAGCAGTATCTGGAGAGAATCGGGACAGGGAGAAGCTTACATCTATATTGGGTCCCTGGGCATATGGGAATAGATAGGAATGAAAAAGAAGATGAACTAGCTAAAAGGGCGCATCCCTTGAAGCTTTCTACGTCCCAATTATACTGGGCGAGATTAAAAGAAGGCGAGAGGTGCACATGATCGACCAAGCGGGAAAGGTGTGGGTTCAAGCGCGGGGCTGTAAAGTGTCGAAGATTATGTGTAGGTCTTACAACCTTAGACTAACAAAGTTGCTTCTATCATTAAAAACACTGGACACTGCCTTCTGGAGTCACACTTAAATAGGCTTGGTCAGTGATAGCAAATGTATAAAGTGCGGGTTGGAGGAGGAAACGATCGAGCACGTTCTGTGCTCGTGCCCTGCGCTTACCAGGGTAAGACTCCATCTATTAGGAGTGATACAGCTGTCAGATCGAGAAGCAGCAAGTGGCTAAGTCCTAGGAAGCTTCTAGTATTTGGCAAGAGGATGGAGTTGTTTTATAACATAGGTCCTAGTTTTTGATACGGTTTCTCAGTTTGGTCGTTAAAACAAAATTCTGGTAACATTACGGACTCATTCAATCTATGTGAGGTCCTCATGGATCGGCCGCTTCAACCTAACCTAACCTAGCGTAAATATTGTCAGGGTATCTTAATTTCATGATTTCAAGTAGCGATTTGAACATTTAAAACGCTCTTCTGAAAAATGAGGAAAAATGACTTTGGCTGTTAAGGCTTGTGTGCACAAAAATGTCACAGTAATAGCATGGACAGTGTTATCAGGAATTTGGATCGGATTGCCGTTCTATCATTTTTCAGTCAAAATCATGGATAAATACCGCTGTTACTAGACTTTTACCATTTTTCTTTTCCACCTTCGTATTATTGTTGTCGAGGCCAATACGCGTCGTTTAACACGTCTCTCGATATTTTTGGACATGTATTAGCAGTCGGCCCTCAACTAGACTTACCAAAACTTGTTTAATTGGGTGGCGGAGCAATTTACCGTAGGAGCTACTTATTTGAGTGATTTGGTGCTAAGATAACTGAAATAGTTTGGTAAGATGTTCATAAACTTACGAGCCGTGTACGCGTTTGCAGGGGAAATGTATCCAAAGAAGTCTACAACACCAATACAATATGGAACTACTGAATTTTGTGACAAATGAGTATACTCATTTTTTGTAATTGTTGCTATTTGAGATCATGGGAAGTATTAGAAAGTACTTTAGTTCCAATATACTTACTGACTTAATTGGCGCATAACCGTTTAAACGGTTATGGCCGTCCAACAAGGAGCGCCAGTCGCTTTTTCTCTCTGACAACTGGCGCCAATTGGTCACACCAAGGGAGTTTAAATCGTTTTTCACCTGGTCCTTCCAGCGGGGTGAGGGCCGCCCTCTTCCTCTGCTTCCATAGGCGGGTTCCGATAGAAATACTTTCTTAGCCGGAGCGTCATCTTTCATTCGCATAACATGGCCTAGCCAGCACAGCCGCTGCGTTTTAATTCGCTGGACTATGTTGATGTCTGCGTAAATCTCGTACAGCTCATCGTTAAATCTTCTTCTGTACGCGATCGCTAACTCGTAGAGGTCCATAAATCTTTCGAAGCACTTTTCTCGAACACTCCCAGAGCCGCTTCATCTGATATTGTCATGGTCCATGTTTCTGCACCATATAGCAGGACGGGTACGATAAGTGACTTGTAGAGTATGGTTTTCATTTGCCGAGAGAGGACTTTACTTTTCAATTGCCTACCTAGTCCAAAGTAGCATTTATTGGCAAGAGTGATTCTTCGCTGGATTTCAAAGCTGACGTTGTTGTTAATGTTAATGCTGGTTCCCAAATAAACGAAGTCTTTTACTATTTCGAAATTATAGCTGCCAACAGTAGCGTGGATGCCAAGGCGCATATGCACTGGCTCTTTGCTCGATGAAGGCAGGTACTTCGTTTTGTCCTAATTCACCATCAAACCCATCTTACCGCTTCTTTTTCCAATATGTTTGCTCCACTTTTTTGTAAGTTAAGCAATATGAAGAGTACCGAAATAGCCAACATTAGTTGGTGCGGTGTTAGGCATTTTCCTGTCCACATAAGACACCACCCCGTTTTATACATATATGTATATAGTAAAAGAAAACAGCATGAGCCATCACTATGCTTGTGCACACATACACATATACTAGCCTGTCTCCTCCTGCAAGTTCCCATTTCATTGAGTTTTATTTTTTAGTGCATTTTATTGTGTTTTTAATATTACTAAATGTGCCGCTTTGTTTGATTAAATCCTGTGGATGGTTGTTGTTGTTGTAGCGATAAGGACACTGTGTTATCGATGTTGATGGTCCTTTGCCGGATGCAGATCCGGTACGCTCCGGCATAAAGGTACTAGCCCGACCGTCTCGGGACCGATTTGGTATGGCCACATGAAACCTTCTAGTACATCCGCCCTCCCACTCCCTAGATCCATCAGGAGTTCGGGGTCGCCAGAGCCTCAGCGGTTAATGAAACAGGATCGCCACGGTAGGTGAGGTTGACAATTGGGTTGGAGAAGCTATATTGTATTGAATTTAGGGAAACTCCGTTTATTTTACACCTTCTACTAACGTTCGTATCGCTAAATTGTTGAATACATAACTCCAATATTCAATAATGCAAAATTGTCTTTATTAGACTACGAGTGCTTTGAAAATACTTCACAATAACACTTATACTTCGCAACTGATAGCGTGCTTAAATCAAACTGATTACGGACCACTCAGCTTCTGCGGCTTTTATACTCTCTGCCCAAATGTCTAGACGTTTCTTCTTCTAGAATCCTCTACCTTGTCACCAGCCATACGCGCGTGCATTTGTAGTGTGTAACCATATGCGTGTGTATATGTGAGCAAAGTAGTAGCTGATGATGACATGCGTTTGTGAGTATCTCTCTGCTGCTTGAATGTATGTGTGTATATGATGATTAATTTGTTTACGTACATACAAGTGTGGCAGCTTGCTTTATTGTTGTTGTGGCTTTATTTACTTAGTATCAGATTAGTGATGTGAGTTTCACTTAGTGTTACTAAAATTCGTCACAATATGTTGCGCTGGAAACCCCTTGACAGAATTGCGCTACACAACCCCTTGAATTGATTTGGTGTTTTAGTCGCTTCTTACGACAGGCGTACCTACCGCAGGTATATTCTAAGCCCCCCTAACCCGCTGGAGGGGGGGGGGCCTGTGGATGATATATATGAATTCTACTAAAAGCGACTACTTGCTACTTTCTCATACTAATCTGGTGCCACGCCAAAAATGCTTAAACGTTTAATGAAAAGTACTGCACTGCTAAGGACCAGAGCCTACGTATGTGCTTGTATGTAGGTCCACATATTATTATGGTGAGTTGGCACTGTAGTTGTTGTTGTATTAATGATAAATACACTCTCCGAAGGCTTTGGGGAGTGTTATCGATGTTGATGGTCCTTTGCCGGATATAGACCCGGTACGTTCCGGTAACACATCACCATTAAGGTACTAGCCCGACCATCTCGGGAACGATTTATATGACACACTTTAAACCTTCTAGGCCATCACACCCTCCCCACCCCCTAGTTCCAAGATGAACTTGGTCCCGACAGTGCCTCGGCTGTTAATGAAATATGATTCGCCATGGGTAGGTGAGGTTGATAATTGCACTGGAGAAGCTATATGTCATCCTCCCAGAAGATCCTTGCAGCGGGACTGCGCCATATTCTCCTGCTCCGGGAAGGTATCGCAGCCTAATTTAAATGTGAGACCAGAAGGCAGTGTCCAGTCAGAATACCAGAATACGCTTGGTCGATCATGTGCACCTCTCGCCTTCTCTTAATCTCGCCCAGTCTAATTGGGACGTCTACGTAGCAAACTTCAAGGGATGCGCCCTCTTTAGCTAGTTCATCTGCCTTTTATTCCCATCTATTCCCATATGCCCTGGGACCCAATATAGATGTATGCTTCTCCCTGCCCCGATTCTCTCCAGAGACTGCTTACTCTCTAACACGCATTTAGATGCTGTGCTATGCGAGATTATTGCCTTAATTCCGCTTCACTGTCAATATAAAAGTTAGCACGGTTGCAGTTTAAGCTGATCTCTTCCAGTGTTTCTACTGCTTTGGTTACGGCTAATATTTACGCTTGGAAAACGCTACAGTAATATGGCAGCATGTAGGATCTGTTTATTTCCAGATCAGCACGGTACACCGCAGACCCTACTCCTTCCACTACTTTGGAACCATCTGTGTAAACATGTATCGCCTCGTCCGCCATTTGAGCACCCTTGCGCCAACCATCCACCTCTATTGTGGTCTTAAGATCGCCCTCGAAGCGCAGATAGGAAATCAGGTAGTCTGTTCGTCTTGTGATTGATGACGATATACTACTATGGCCGTATGGTCGGCGCTCAAGCACTTGTTAACGCTATGTTCTTTGCTACCAGGTCTACAGGTAGAATGTGCAGAATGGCATAAAGAGCTGCCATTGGGGTTGTTTTTAGGGCTAAATGCTAAGCACTGACAGTCTGCATACGCCCTCTAATTTTTTTGAGGTAGGTTGTTTTTTTTTGTGTGGGCTCCACCAAGCAAGAACTCCATAGTATAGACTAGGGTTTACAATCGCTATAAAAAGAGAAAGGGAGGACGATAAACCTCACGTACTTCCCAGCCTGCTTTTACATGCATAAAGTGCCGTTGAGAAACTACTTCACCCTCTCCTCCACTTTGAGCTTCCATGACAGCTTACTGTGTAGGATGATTCCTAGATATTTTGGGCAAGGTTTCTCCTTTAGGGTCACCCCTCCTAACTTAGGCCCCAATTTGGGACCTTGTACCTTTTTGTAAACAAGACCATATCCGTCTTACGTCATCTGCGTAAGCCGTAAGTTTTACGGGTCCCTCATTGAAACGCCTGAGCAGTTGGTTGATGACCAGTGTCCACAGCAGAGGTGATAGCACCCCTCACTGCGGGGTACCCCTGTCCACTGATGTCATGACCTCGTACAATCCCCATTGTGATGTAATCTCCTGCAATTTAACATGCAGCCGATCCATCTGATTAAGGCTGAATGTACTTTAATATAATTAGGACCATCCATAATCGCCCATTGAGAAACATTGTTGAAAGCCCCGGCAATGTCTAAGAAGACTCCTAGAGCATATTCCTTATATTCAGCGCTTTCTCTATGCTTATTACCATATATGCAACGCGTTGTCTAACGACTTGCCTTGGTGTACCATGTTGTGTTGTGAAGAGCAGCTTTTCATTCACGTGGACATTATGTACACATCTATCAGCATCTCAAAGGTTTTGAGCTGAAATGATGTTTAGCTAATGAGTCTATAGTCTTGGGATACACGTGACCGATTTCCCTGCCTGTGGTAGGAAAGCTACACTAGTAGTCTCCAAGAGTGCGGTACATGATTCAGTCTATGCACCATCGAATAATATATTTAGCCATTCCTCGACCGTTCACTTGAAACTTTTAACATGGCGGGAATATACATCTGGGCCCGGCGATTTAAACTTAGAAAACGTCTTCACCGCCCATTCGATCTGGTATCGGTCACCAAGACCGGCACTTCCGCTCCATGATCGAAGTCTGAATGCTGTCTGCTGGCTCTTCTAAATCATCTCCCGGTGGAAATGTGTATCGCACACTTAAGGGACTCTCACTATTACGTGACCATTCCCGTCTCTTTCTTTGTTAATCCCTGGACTATATTTCCCTTGCCAGGACATTTTTCAACCGTGCGTCAGTTGATCCCGTACTCGTCCCGACACACTTCGCTTTCTACGGTCTTTTACTGTCTTCTTAGAAGACTCAGCTCATATGCTCACCATGGCCGCTTTGCTTTTCTCTGAGTCTTCTTAGAGGGCAAAGCTCTGTATACGCAGTCATACAGCGTCTTGTTGGGATATCATTAGACCTCCAGTTCTCCACATTGCCACCTCTTCGGGTTCTCCAGTTTTGTGTCTACTGTTTCTGTGATTTGTCCAGTTCGTGACCTAGGGTTTCTAAAGGTTCCTCCCTCTCTACCCTCTTTAGGGGATGCTGAATCTGATATACGCAAGGTCGGAGAAGGATGTTCTTTCAAGAACCATCCAATCATACCTTGATATATCACGTTCGGAGCTCAGTGTAGATCAAGAACATTGCAGGATGTTGGACCAATGTATTGAGGGACACTACCCTCCTGGCTATCTGCAAATGGTTTGCAAAATGTAACAAATAGAGATTCGCTCTCTTGTCGTACTTCCTCCTCCCCACGCATTGTGGTGCGCATTTGCATCCGCGCCTATCACCAACCGCCCTTTGCGCCTCCGTCCTGTACTAGCCTCTTGCACTTCATCGGTGGAACCTCCGCACCAGGGCCATGTAGCAGGATGCCAGGATAAATGTCTGTTTATTCTTTTGCTCCACGGCCACCACTACTAGGTCCTCAGTTGTGTAATTAGGCAGCACATATGGATGCAGCTGTTTACTTACCATGACCACAGCTCGCAGCCGTCTTCCGTTGGCGCGTAGTAGACGCCAAATTCCCGCGCGCTGAGTCCAGAAATCTTCCTCCGATAAGAGCCACGGCTCCTGGATCAGCGCCACGTAAAACGAACCTCCTTAAGGGTTAGGAGGAGTTCGCTCGATGCCACTTACTGTGTTGGAGGTTTATTTTTAAGACTCGCAGCACCATTGTGCTGTTTGTCCCCCTCCAGCACCTCGCCGTGACGTCTTCGTCATCCCTTGCCCTTTTGTTTAGAGTATTCGCTATTTACGGTGGATGTAGAAAATATTTTATATTTTAATTTATTGAATAATTGGGAAACATTTAAACAATGTGACATCTGTGAGCACGGCTTTGATTCCTAAAGTCTCTTTGAGGACAACAATTGGCAACATTGGTAACATTGGTTTCACAAATTCCTACTAGGGTTAAAGTTAAAAGAAATTAGTTCAGTGGCAATTGGTTTAACTGCAGGCATGATGGGCTTACGAAAATGAGAATAGAGAAAGAGGAGGTAAAGATCGATTTCCGCTAGAATTAGCTCTTTTTTTTCTGGCTGGAGATATACAAGTGTAACAGTCGTGCTTCTGAAATCGTCATAGAGTGGTGCATGGTCACCGATATAAAAAATGCGGTTCAAGTGTTGTATCAAAAAATATGTAACCGCGATCAATAATATATAATAATATTGTGACGAATATTACCATCACTAATAATAAACCGGGCGGCCACCGTGGTGTGATGGTAGCGTGCTCCGCCTACAACACCGTATGCCCTGGGTTCACGCCCCGGCAAAGCAACATCAAAATTTTAGAAATAGGTTTTTCAATTAGAAGAAAATTTTTCTAAGCGGGGTCGCCCCTCGGCAGTGTTTGGCAAGCGCTCCGGGTGTATTTCTGCCATGAAAAGCTCTCAGTGAAAACTCGTCTGCCTTGCAGATGCCGTTCGGAGTCGTCATGAAACATGTAGGTCCCGTCCGGCCAATTTGTAGGGAAATCAAGAGGAGCACGACGCAAATTGGAAGAGAAGCTCGGTCTTAGATCTCTTCGGAGGTTATCGCGCCTTACATTTATTTATTTTTAATAATAAACTCCCAACACAAAAACATTGAAGCGGGCCACACTGTGTACATAAACACATCAATCATCATTTACACTCATATATATAAGGCACGAAGAGATATTACGCGCACACACTTGTATCATCAGCCGAAGAGTTGCTCACATACACACGCATATGTATAGAAACGCATAAACTACAAATATACATGTATATAGCTAAGTAGGAGATAGTACAGCAGTTCTAGCAGGCGAAACGTCTAGACTGTAGTAGAAATATGCGAATGAAGCAGCAGAGAGTATAAAAGAGCGCAAGCTGAGTAGTCAAAAAATCAGTTTGATTTAAGCACGCTATTGGTTGCGAAGTATAAGTGTTATTGTGAAGTACTTTCAAATAATAGCCATTTTGCATTATTGAATATTGGAGTTATTTATTCAACAGTTTAGCGATACGAACGTTAGTAGAAGGTGTAAAATAAGCGGAGTTTGCCCTAATTCGTTACAATTGGTGTCAGAAGAGGAATTGTTGAATAAATTCCGAAGATTGGGAATACAACTTGGACATGGCAAAGTTGAGTGAATTGACGATCCAGCAACTGAAGGAGGAGTTGGAAGTCCGTGGATTGGCTACTACTGGCAATAAATCCCAGCTACAAAGACGACTAAGTGTAGCTATGGTATTTGAAGGAATCAATGCTGACGAGTATGTCTTTCATTCTGATAGCGACAAAACAACAACAAAAATGGAAGAAAAAAACGAAACACCGCAGACAGTGACGAGCACAATATCTGCACAAACATCGACAATGGCATCTCAGCTGGAGTCACAGGAGGCACGCATTTCAGAAATGGCGTCGCAAATGTCATCTCAATTGGAAGAACAGAAGACATATATGTCATCTCAACTGGAAGCGCAAGAGGCACGTATATCTGGAATGTCGACACAAATTTCGGAACAGGTATCATCGCAGCTCTTTGCGAAACTGGAAGAGCAGGATGCAAAAATTTTACAACTCGAGGACAAAATTGATGCCGAGATAGAAGCGTTGAAAGGTCTTATGCAACAGTTACAACTAAATCGCCCAGCTGTTCCAGCGAGCAATCCGAAGGTAAAAACTCCATCTTTTGACGGCTCTGTTCCTTTCCAGGTATTCAAGCTTCAATTTGAGAAGACGTCAGCAGTGAACAACTGGAATGCTGAAGATAAAGTTGCTGCACTGTTCGTGGCATTGAAAGGTCCTGCAGCTGAAATCTTACAGACTATTCCAGAGTACGAACGGAACAGTTATGAAGCATTGATGGCCGCTGTCGAGAGACGTTATGGAAGCGAGCATAGAAAACAGATATACCAAATTGAGTTGCAAAACCGTTACCAAAAAGCGAATGAGACTTTGCAGGAGTTTGCGTCGGATGTTGAAAGATTGGCTCATCTCGCAAATGCAGACGCACCCGTGGAATACACCGAGAGGGTTAAAATTCAGAGCTTTATAAATGGAATACGGGATGTCGAAACGAAACGAGCTACATATGCGAACCCAAAGCCAACATTTGCTGAAACGGTATCCCATGCACTGACTCAGGAAACAGCGTCACTTTTGAGTAAGCCCGCATACAAAGCTCATCGCGTGGAAGTGGAAAGGCCAGATTGGGTAGACACAATTTTGGAAGCACTGAAGGGATTACAACAGAAAAATGCCGGAGTTATGAAGTGTTTCAAGTGCGGTAACCCAAGTCACATTGCACGTCATTGCAGCACCGGTCATGGTAGTTCCAACTTGGCTGGTCGTAAACGCAAAGCTGGAGGAGATAAGCAAGAGCGAGTCAGATGTAAAGATCGAGAACTTGCCCCAGCTATTGAATGTCGTGTGATACCTATCTCGCAAACTGGAAGGAAATCGAGCAGTCTTACCGTCAAAGGAAATGTGGATGGCAAGGAGCGTGTACTGACTGTAGATACGGGCGCATCTCATTCTTTAATCCGATCTGATTTGGTCAACAGGAGAGTAAAGCCATTACCTGGAGCAAGATTGCGTACGATTACTGGCGAGTATAACCAAGTCCAGGGAGAAGTGGTATGTGAAGTCTTAATTGGGGAGGTCATGGTTCTACACAAATTCGTTGTGGCAGAGATCGTTGATGAAGTCATATTGGGAGTGGATTTCTTAGTTGACTATGACATCAGGATCGATATGCAGAGAAGGATTATGCAGTATAAGAACAAGGATGTGCCACTTAACTTCAGTTTTGAGCAAGGGTTCAGCAGTAAGCGAGTGCTGGTGAAAGAGATTCGACAAAAACCACAAAAGTCAAAGGCAGCAGATCGGGCAAGGGTTGATGGAACGAATGGGCCAAACAAATCAAAACCGAAGGTACCTGCGAGAAAAACACTGGCATTGACAAACCCTAATGGACGCACTAAAACGACTGAAAGAATTTTCCAGAAAGAATGCAAGGGTGGTTTCAAGCCAGCGCGCACTACTGTTGTGAAACGTCAACACGATACTGATTATGCAAAGCCAATTCGTCAAGATCAAGCCCTACGAAGTAGTTCATTGGCCAAACAACAGAGTGTGAGGGAACGGTCCAGGATAATGAGTAGTAGGATGAAACACAGGTACGACAAGAACAATAATTCGGAAGGTTTCTTGGAGGGAGATTTGGTACTGATATACAACCCTTACTGGCGGAAAGGTGTTCCATCCAAATTTTGGTGCAGTTGGGAAGGCCCGTACAAAGTTGTGAAGAGGATCAGTGATACCATCTACCGCATACAAACAATTGGGAAACCACGAAATAGAAGGGTGGTTCAGTTGGAGAGGCTAGCAGCGGTTGGATCGGAGATTTGTCTGATCGGGACGATCAGACTTAGGTGGAGGGCAGTGTGACGAATATTACCATCACTAGTAATAAACTCCCAACACAAAAACATTGAAGCGAGCCACACTGTGTACATAAACACATCAATCATCATTTACACTCATATATATAAGGCACGAAGAGATATTACGCGCACACACTTGTAATCATCAGCGAAGTATTGCTACACATACACACGCATATATGAGAAACGAAAACTACAAATATACATGTATATAGCTAATTCAAGTAGGAGATATGTACAGCAGTTCTAGCAGGCGAAACGTCTAGACTGTAGTAGAAATATGCGAATGAAGCAGCAGAGAGTATAAAAGAGCGCAAGCTGAGCAATCAGTAATCAGTTTGATTTAAGCAAGCTATCGTTGCGAAGTATAAGTGTTATTGTGAAGTACTTTAATAAAGGCCATTTTGCATTATTGAATAGTGGAGTTATTTATTCAACAGTTTAGTGATTCGAACGTTAGTAGAAGGTTGCAAATAAGGGGAATTGCACTAAATACGTTACAATATATATAACTAATAAATATTAATCCATCCTGCGTGCATAATAAAAGCAAGACCAGCGAATCTGGATGAGTTTGGGGCACCAAAGGCGATGTGGCTACGTAGAGTTTTTTTTGAGTTAAATATAAATAGGGAAAAATTAAGTAACCCTAGCTACTTAAAGCTAAAGTAAAATTCCCTAAAACGAGTGTTTTTCTATGAAACGAAACTTCACAAAAAATAGTTTTTTTTTGAATTAGATTGTCGAAAATTTATTGGATTAAAACAATATAAAATTAATTAAATTTAAAGAAGGCTACTTGTAATCTTTTGAAACTGTTTTAAAATTGCTTCGAGTGATTGAAAAGAAAATGGAATTGCAAATATTTTTTTGTGTTGAATATATAGCCACATCCTAATGTGTAATGTACATACATACGTTTGTATGTAAATTTTAATGTGTTATCTACATACGCAAAACAATTATAAACTAAATTAATTTACTAATGAAGAAGAGGAAGAAGGAAAAATAAGTGAAAGATAATTAATTTAAAAACGATATATAAAGATTATTATGATCGGTTAATAAATTAAAATGCCACCTCACTATTGCAGTTCAGCTAAGAAAGGGTAAGGTTGCATTGGTTTCCATTTTTAAATAACCTCAAGAAGATTTTGATCTAAAAGCAAATTAAAATTTCAGAAAAAAAAGAAAAAAAATTGTTTTCAAGAGTTAAATTGGACAAATTGCCTCTTATTTTCTATAAGATGCAACTTCATATACATACATATTATACCAACACGGAACTCGGATTCCAATAAGAATCGTAATGTAGAGAGAGAGAGGAAAAATTACTTAAAATTTTCAGCTACCAACTCAGTCATCTGGCGGCCTGCTGACGACGTTGGGAGTAAGAGTAAGTGCTCTTAAATTGTTTCTTTTATAATTTATAACCAGTGTTGTCACTCTACCACTATAGTGGTAGATCTACCACTATTAGGCTAAAATCCGATTACTACTCCTACCACTAAAATCTACCACTTTTTTATTTGCCTGCATTTGACTATGTTATTAAGTGCTCACAATGACCTAAAATTAAGGTTTTTAAGTATGTTGAAAATAAACGTAAAGTATACTCTGTATAAGTTTTCAAATTTCACCAAAGAAATGTGTGATTTATAATACTACGTACCTGTGAAAGAACTTATACAAATTTATGTAAAATTTAACTTTATGATGGGAAATCGTGTCAAAAACTTGTAATGATCTGATTTTCGATGCTGAGTGGAATATACGCTGTATCTCTGCCGCCGTTTTGAAAACGCCCTATCCAGAAAATTTTGTGAATAACGCCGTTATTTCAGAACTGTTTCAAAACGCTCTATCTCAGCTTAAATTTGTATAAATTGCTGACAGCTGGACGTTGTGCATGTGGGCGTTCTTCAATCGGGTCTGAGATAGGTCGTTTTCAAAAGAACAAAACTGAAATATGGTGTTTTTGAAAACATCTCTGAGATAGGGCGCTCTAGACTGACAGCGAGATACGAGCGACTATTCCACTCAGCGTCGATTGTAGTATCCGATGATGCCTTCGATGCACGGATGAAAATTGTACGATTAATAAATCAATGTTTTAATGCACAGTCTTATTCATTACATCAGGCTATGGTATCGTGGATACCATTGAAGTAATTTGGCTATATTTTAGGTTTCTAGTAGTATTATTATAGTTAACTATGTGTATGAAAAAGGAATATTTTCGGAGACAGTAAATAACTTAGTCGTATCCACGCATGTTTGTAAAGTCTTGCGTCGGTAGTTCGCATTTGATTATCCAATTTCAGCTGTTAAGGTGTTTTGTAGTAAAACAATTTCAAACTTTTAAGACTAGTTCTTTGATACTTATTCAATAGTTTATTACCTTAAAAACTATCGACTGCTAACTTCAGAATAAAAACTAGGTAGAGTCCCACTATTATTTAATTATATTTTTTATTTGATAAGGTCTAAAGCCTATACAGTATACACATACTCTTCATACAGATGTTTATATGTATTTTGTTAATGCACTTGAAGTTGTTATGTTCGTTTTAATGGTTGAATAATTATATTTGAAAAAAATTGGTTTTAATGTTTTTGAAATTCTACCACTATTTTTAGGAGATCTACCGCCCCTTTTTTCAAAATCTACACTAAATAGATTTTAGAAGTGACAACACTGTTTTATAACCTCAGAACGTTTATGTATATACATATATGTGTATATAATTTCTTAGTGAGAAGAAAAGTAAGAGCCTCCTGCGATTTACAACCAGATTGACTGAATTTTGTGTGTGTTAGTGCAGTCGGGTGGCTTCGTGACACACGTATTTGTTGTCGGCTACACGTTGATGAAAATCAAAAATTTTTGATTTTTCATTTGACGCTGCTTATTTGATAGTCGCGGGGTGTGATTGACAAAACAGCAGTGTTGTATTTAGTTTGTGTCGACATTCAAAATGAACAAGTGCGCGGAAGAACAGCAATTCATATTAAAATTTATTGAAAATTATCAATGTTTACCAGCTTTATGGAATGAAAAGCTTTTATTATTATTTAATAAAATTTTTATAATTTTTTATTATTTAATAAAACTGCTGTAGTTGCAAGTAAAAAAAGTCATCATCCGTGACGACATATTCACGACCGAACGCTACGGTTTCTCAATGCAAATGTTGATTGATGGCTTTTTATTTGATAGTCGCGGGGCAAGCGTCAAATACCCGACACGCACACATACAAAAATTCAGTCAATCTGGTTGTAAATCGCAGGAGCTCTATCATGGCAACGGAATGCATATTTGTGCTTATTAGAGTGTCATGTTACTCTCTTCAGTTTTACATAATTTCCCATATTTATGCTTTACTTGAGAGTTATTGTGGTGCCACTGTAAAATGTTAATTAACTTATTAGAAGGTTAGATTCTAATTAGAATCCTTTTGTTTGAAATTTTCCTTCTTAACCTTGTCAAGCCCTTATAAATGAAATTTACGGGTAATTCGCACATATCAATCAATTGGAAAATAAAGAGAAGGTGTTGAATTTGAAGTATGTTCAGCATTAGGAATGTTCTTACACGCAAATAAAGATACATTTGGCGATAAAATTGGAACATTTTGTTTTTTTTTGTTTGTTTCGAATTTCCTCTTGAACCTTTTAATCAATAAAGTATGTGTATAGGCAATTTTAATTGTATGTTATGGGATTAAACTGAAATTTAAAGCTAGTTTATGAATTATTTACAAAATAAGTTTAACTCTATATTAATAAATGAATAAACATGTATAGATTATCAGAATCGGTGCTAACTTTTTATTTAAAAACAAGTAAGGAAAGCTAAGTTCGGTATTACCGAACATTACATACTCAGCTGAGAGCTTTGGAGACAAAATAAGGGAAAATCACCATTTAGCAAAATGAACTAGGGTAAACTGGAATGTGTTGTATGACATGTGTATCAAATGAAAGGTGTTAATGATTATTTAAAACGTAGTGGGCCTTAGTTTCTATAGGTGGACGCCTTTTCGAGAATCGCAATAAGGGTGGACCAGGGGTGACTCTAGAATGTGTTTGTACGATGTGGCTATCAAATGAAAGGTATTAGTGAGGGTTATAAAGGGAGTATCCCTTAGTGGTATATGTGAAGGCGTTTTCGAGATATCGAACAAAATGTGGACCAGGGTGACCCAGAAAATCTCTGTCGGTACCGCTAATTATTTATATATGACATACCACGAAACAGTATTCCTGCTAAGATTTCAAGGGCTTTGATTTCGCCCTGCAGAACTTTTTCATTTTCTTCTACTTAATATGGTAGGTGTCACACCCATTTTACAAAGTTTTCTAAAGTTGTATTTGCGTCAAAAAACCAATCAATACCATGTTCATCTCTTTTTTCATATTGGTACAGATTATGGCATTTTTTTCATTTTCGTAATTTTCGATATCGGAAAAGTGGGCGTGGTCATGGTCGGATTTCGCCATATTTTATACCAAGATAAAGTGACTTCAGATAAGTACATGAACTAAGTTTAGTTAAGATATATCTGTTTTTTGCGCAAGTATCGTGTAACGGCCGAGCGGAAGGACAGACGGTCGACTGTGAATAAAAACTGGGCGTGGCTTCAACCGATTCGCCCATTTTCACAGAAAACAGTTATCGTCATAGAATCTATGTCCCTACCACAAGGATTGGTAAATTTTTGTTCGACTATGGCATTAAAAGTATTATAGACGAATTAAATGTAAAGGGCGTATCATTACTGGAGTCGAATGTTGACATAATTTATTATACTGTAAAGATATAAATTTTTTGTTAAAATTTGCCTTACAAATAAAAGTGGGCGTGTTCGTCATCCGATTCAGCAAATTTTTATTTAGCACACATCTAGTAATAGGAGTAACGTACCTACCAAATTTTATCATGATATCTTCAATGACTGTCAAATTACAGCTTGCAAAACTTTTAAATTACCTTCTTTTAAAGTGGGCGGTGCCACGCCCATTGTCCAAAATTTTCTAATTTCTATTGCGGCATAAGGTCAACGCACCCACCAAGTTCATCGCTTTATCCGTCTTGGTAATGGAATTATCGCACTTTTTCGTTTTTCGAAATTTTCGATATCGAAAAAGTGGGCGTGGTTGTAGTCTATTTAGTTCATTTTAAATAGCGATCTGAGATGAACGCCCAGAAACCTACATACCAAATTTCATCAAGATACCTCAAAATTTACTCAAGTTATCATGTTTAGAGGCGGACGGACATGGCTAAATGAATTTCTTTTTTCACCCAGATCATATTGATATATAGAAGTCTATATCTATCTCGATTAGTTTATGCCGTTACGGATTTCAATTTTATATGTGCATGAATTTTTTTGTGAATGGGTAAAAGCTTGTACATTAGTGGCAAGCAAGAACCACCCCAATCCGGCGAGCTTAGACCAGGCTAACACTAGTATGCACCCTTCGCCACGTACAAGGCCTTGTCAGAGGTGATCCGTACTTGTTGTACGGTCATTTATTCATACGACTCATCACACATTAGGACGGACAAGGCGATAGCTGTTTCGTCTATGCATTGTAAATCTATTCAAAGCCTTTTCTCCCGGAACTGGGACTCGAACCCGCACTCTAAGAAGGTTGGATGGTACAAACATATCCCAATTGCCTTCGTTGCATATTTATCTTTGTACAGTACATACATATGTATATTTCGTATAATATCATTACATAAATTTTGATTCTTGTTTTCAGCGGTTTCAAAGAAAACTAATATTTGTATTAATTCACCAATGTTGTCTATTTCTCTGATTGCTCTAATTGCTTTTAAATTTATGAAAACATTTTTTGAAGCAATTTTAATTCTTGTATTTCTCTAATTAGAACAAAACAAATTAGATTCCCTGAAAGCGCCTAAAACAAAGAGTATAGCTTTTGCAGATGATATTATACAAAATATTATACTAAATACTGTACAAAGAATAAAATAAGTAAGGAAGGCTAAATTCGGGTGTAACCGAACATTACATACTCAGCTGCCAAATTACAGCTTGCAAAACTTTTAAATTACCTTCTTTTAAAAGTGGGCGGTGCAAACGCCCATTGTCCAAAATTTTACTAATTTTCTATTCTGACTTCATCGCTTTATCCGTCTTTGGTAATGAATATCGCACTTTTTCGGTTTTTCGAAAATTTCGATATCGAAAAAGTGGGCGTGGTTATAGTCAGATTTCGTTCATTTTAAATAGGATCCGAGATGAGTTCCCAGGAGCTACATACCAATTTTTGGATAAGGCTGGTATTTCCGCATATTTTCGGCGCTGCTCAGTCGTTTTGAAGTTATACTTCTTTATGCGTGTTATGAAAAATTTATGAGAGTGTTACGGTCTGCTGTTATGGTCTACGGTTACGGTCCACTGGGGAGCGTTTCGTGCGACCACACCTAGTGATGGGGGAAAGTTGCGATACCAAAAGTATCGAAAGCAAGGAAAAAAACAGACGGGCCATCACTAGCGAAAATTGCCATGAGTTTACGGCAAAAAGAAAAAGAGGAAAGGTGAAAAATGCGTGAGCGAAATTTGGCGACCCTACAATTATACAAACGGGATATATAACATCTAGGGGCATAACTTCAGCAGCAAAGGCGTCAAGTTCCGTCAATATACTGCTTAGTAACCTTATTGCTCACTTCGCATCCCCAACGATACTCAACTAATCACAAAACATCCTCGCCGGCTGTGCACGTAAGCAGGTGATTGTCCAGAAACTAGGAAAGAGTCGATAGCGCAAAGCACCGAAATCGTTCTTTCCGACAAATCTCGTTTCTACGCGTCTATTTGGGTGGTAATAAACCTTGCACCGGTTGTGTTGCGTGGACACAAGATCCAGTTGAAGTAGGTCGGCGTTCGCAGTCACACCTAGTGAGATAAACCCCTTCCTCTACGTTACGAAGAACCCTACCATCTGCGGAAAGCGTCCGACACCACCTCTGCCTCCAGGGCCAGCAGTACGCTGCCGCGTAATACAATCAACGTCGAAGAGCCAAGTCATCCGCTCGTACAGGGTAGCGCGAAGCTTTATCGCCACCCGGTTCACTCGGTTACTCGATCCAAAGCGCCCACCACCACCAACGGCGCCTACTATTATCACGGGCATCACCATCAGTAGTACCTCCCCCAACCCTTCCATTAGCGCCAACCACCAGACGTACCGCCACCACCAGCTGCAACGCACACAGCGGGGCCGCGAACATAGGCCTGCGGCCACTAATGTTAACACCTACAACAGGCGGTACCACCGACAGCAATACTAGCCGCATCTTTATCAGCTACGTCCATACCGGCTACAACAATACTAGCCGCATCTTTATCAGCTACGTCCATACCGGCTATAACAATACTAGCGCAACCCTATCCGCTACGACCATAACGGCTACAACAATACTAGCCGCATCTTTATCAGCTACGACCATACGGGCTACAATATACCAGCTACAATGACAACCACAGGGCAGCGAACATAGGCCTGCGGCCAGGCCAATTGCGACAACGAATATCAGCGGTTAAAGCGGTGAGTTCGTTCCAATACTGAACTAAATGTACGTATGTGTAGCCTCAACCTTGTTCTTTAGCAAGCTGCATCCACTTGTAGTAAAGTTAAACGTATATACCATGCAAAAAAAGTAGACGTAACGTAAAGTGAAGTAAGGAGGTTTAATTAACTTAGAAGCATAAAAAAGGAAAAAAAAACAAAAACATATCTTAATGGCCATAGGTAGGCAATTTGTACTGCCCGTGAAACAAAAAAAAAGTTCAGGTATTAAAAGTTGCTTGCGTTATAGTAAAATTTTACTATTACTTTTTAATTAATACAATGTTGCGGATATGTTTTTGGAATGAGCAAAAGGTATTGATATTATTCTGTAAGGAATAAAGTTTTATTGGTAGTTCAAGTTCAATTGCATTATCAGTTAAAACGCATTAAATTTATATTAAGGGATGCAATAACGAGTAATGCAAATTAACTTACATTATCAACAAAAAAAAATATATATACTATTCTATAATCTTTATCAGTAAAACTGTTAAATTTAGTGATAATGTATGTTACAGTACATGCAAATTTTTATTGCTTACTGCCATCTTACTAACTGCAGCATGCCCGTGTAAATTGTGAATAATAATATGGCATCTATTTTATTGTTTTTTTTCATTATCAACCTCAACTCAAGAAGTGAATGCATTGTCGAGTTTAACTTACAAATCATAAAATTGCAGTGGAACTTAAATTGCTTCATCTACATGAATATATGTCAAAAATAAACTTATACATATTAAAGTAATATTATTATATACATACATGAAACCTTTCAAATCTGAATTATTTTCTTTGTTCTTCATTTATTATTTTAATTTTATTTTTTTTACTGAGTTGAACTAAACACAAAAACAATACCAGCACTGACTGGTACATGCAAAACAGTTTACGTTTCACCTGAACAAGTAAAACGATTTGATCATTTCACTATAAATTTAAAAGTTCACGTTTTACCTGAACAGGTAAATGATTTCGTTAATTTTTCTATGAATCTAAAAGTTCACGTTTATTTGAACATGTAAATAATTCGTTAATTTTTCTGTGAATTTAAAAGTTCACGTTTTACTTGAAACATGTGAAACAATTTCTTCGAGGAGTATGATTTACCCCAAATTTAGTCTTAGTGCGTTTATAAAAATTTTCTTAGTGCATGTACATATTAGTGTCATTATACTATGTTGTGACGGACTTTTCCTTGACTTTGCCGGGGTTGGTCTCAGTCCGTCCAGGGTTCCTGGAAGTAGAAATTCTAACGGTCCTTCTGAAAGAATAACTCTGTTTTGTTCGATACAAAACGTTATAAAAAATCATTTATTTGATAAAATTCTACTTTCTACTCCTAGGTGATTTCCTTGCTCTATAAGAGGTGACGGAGGTGATAAAGCCCTCGGCCAACCTCTGCGGTCGAATGGAGTGATAAAGCCTCCAGACGAGTATACTCTAAGTACAAATGAAGTGAAAAAGCCTTCAGGTGTACTCTTGGTCGGTAGTGATAAAGCCTACCGACTCGTATGCCTGCCTCCTAATCTCTGAATTTCAATGCGAACTCGTCGCCCTTATATACTAATTTTTGCACGCAGGCAAACGGTTATTTTATAATAACAACTTTGAACTAATGGTATTAACAATATAAAACCACTGTTAATCCGGTAAATATTTCCTTCCCATGAATTCCATGCACCATAATGCTCCTTATGAATACAATGCCTTTGTACTTGCTCATACCGTGCTTTCCAGGCTTTGGTTATATATTGTGTCTTTGTATATTTGCTTGTGGTCACCTGATTCTAATGTTGTGTTTTGCTTTGCCCAATGCTTCTGCCTTCTGTTGTATGGCGTGCGTTGGTGTGTTGTATGCTAGTGCGTAAATATGTATAACGAAATTTCAATAGTAGCGGCGCTTATATTTGACGACGTGCTGCTGATCTCCGTTCACTTAAGTTATTATGTATGTTGTATTTGTAACTGGGTACATTGGATTTGAGTGAGCAAAGGGTGATCGACCGCTGCATTTTTATGTTTTGTGCGTATCTACTTTCCAAATATTTAATGCATGTTAGGGTGATCCTATATTCAAAGTTTACGTTTGCGAAAATGTAAATATTTGGCTTGCGTGCAAAGTGCGCAAGTGTAATTTGCTCTTCAATTAATAATTATAAATTCAATGTACAACAGAATATATGTATTTAGGGCATAATTAATAAAGGTATACATATGTATATTTCTGGTGCTTCATGCCAAAAAATATATAAGTGATAAAAATTCAAGTATAAATTCCAAGTTATTTCCAAAGTGATAAAAATTCAAGTATAAATTCCAAGTTATTTCCAAATGTATGTTATTTGCAAAAATATATGGATATGTGTATGTTGTGAGGATACAAAGTCCTCGGCTTTGGGGTCCTCACAATGTGTTATACCGAATTGATGTTTGTTAAACTCAAAATAAGTCTACTACAACAACATATTAATTTTGTAAGGGGGCCCCAATTATCGGAAATTGTATCCAAAACTGTACAGCCCTAAGATAGGTTTGTGAATGAAAAGAGAAAGGGCATTTAACCCAATTTCTACTTTGTATGTAATCTATCTACTATTCATAAGCACATTTATTTACATTTTTTTTTCGCACCAAGCGCTTATAACCCTTGTCAGGAGGTGACATAAATATAGGTATAGCTTTAAATGTTCCTTTCATAGCATACATACTTTAGTAATAATGATATCTGAATAAACTTGTAATTAGAATGGGAATGCTGGCGTCTACATTCTTTTAGAAGGCACTTAGGTAAACGAAGTAAGGGGCCACCGGAATTTAGGTGCGTCGGTGGCCATGGATTTTGAGGGTGGACATAGCACCGGGCATCACAACAACACCCGCGGCTCCCCCAAGTTACATTCGGCCCTTTTCCTTTTTTATTTAATTTTCAGCTTTTACTTGTATTTTTATTTTTCAGCGTTTTTTTCGAGTTGATTTTAACTGTTAGTAACCGCTCATCTCCGGTTCGGTAACTTTTTTTTTGCGTCAATTTCTTTTTCTTCGTTTTTTTTGAATATTAAAATTTTTTGAATGTTAACGGTCTGTCCGTGACATCTGGTTCGGCCGGATGTTGTTTTATTTTGAATTATAAGCGTTTGAGTCGTCTCTGCGCTTCTGTCAGTTTATTTTAAATTTGACAGCTGCTAGTTTGATAGGCATGATAGGAACTTTTTTCTGATTATGGCGCAGGAAACAGTAAGGTTGGCAAGGACCCGCCCCAGCCGACAATGACTAGCCACTGTGCACTAACACATCATGCCAACCGCCTTCCTACTGCTTCCATCGAAAATGCGTTACCATAACAAGAGTGAAATTTAAACAAGTAAAGGTTTCTAAGTTCGGGTGTAACGAACATTATATACTCAGCGTGAGCTTCAATTGTACATTTCATTTCAGATAAATTATTTTTCAACATAACACGTGACACCGCCCGTTTAAAAAAATTATCTACCCATTTCCTCTTACAATAAAACTTGATAAGTGAAATATCATGATTCAAAACAATTTGTTGCTAAGTTATAGCTTATTATTTTAGTCTACGACCCTTCTAAATTTATTTGTATCTAATTTGCCGTGGTCTTTAACCTATCCCGTCCATTTTTACTAGAAATATTTCTACTATAGGTATAATTTGTGTACCCAATTTTATTACGATCCGTTAATTTTTCTGCGAGTATGGCTCCCGAAACATAGAAAATTTCTTAGTCATAAAAGCGGAGGTGCCGCACCCATTTTCAAAAATTTTAGTGTTTTCCAATTTAATGTTATAATTCAATTTAAAAAGTAAAATTCTATTGATACAAAGCTCTTTTTCGCTAAGATATAGCTATTATTTTCGTCTACGACCCTTTTAAAAATCTTTTATATAAAAGTGGGCGTGGTCTTCAACCGATCTCGTCCATTTTTTTCAGAAATATTCCTACCATAGGGAAAAATCTGTGTACCGAATTTATTGCGATCCGTTAATTTTTCTTCGAGTTATGGCTCCGGAAACATAGAAAATTCCTTAGTCATAAAAGGGGGCGCGCCACGCCCATATTTTAAAATTTGAAGTTTTCCTATTATTGTTATAAATCCAATTGGGAAATGAAATACCATTATATAAAGCTCTTCTTGCAAATATATAGCTTATTTTATTCCTCCACGACCCTTTTTAAAATCTTTTATATAAAAGTGGGCGTGGTCCTTAACCGATTCCGTTAATATTTCTTGAAAGCATTTCTTATAGTAAGGGGAACCTCACCGAATTTGTTACGACAGGTTTAACGCTTTTTCATTTATGATTAATAATATTTGTAAATTGACTTTATCACAAGTGAGCGGTACCACGCCCATTTTAAAAATTTTTTCAAATTTTATTAAGAGTCTTAATATCAGTCCACATGTCAAATTTCAGCATTCTAGGTGTATATTTACGAAATAATCAGGTTTTTGTGTTTTCCAAAATGTTATATATATAAAAAGTGGGGCGTGGTTATCATACGATTTCGCTCATTTCAATACCAATCTATTCTGGGTCCATATAAGCTCGCGTACCAAATTTGGTGAAGATATCTCAATATTTACTCAAGTTATCGTGTTAACGGGCAGATGAACGGACGGACATGGCTGAATCAAATTTTTTTTCGGACACTGAGTATAAAAAATGTGACACAAAAGTCACATTTTGAAAATGCCTTTCGAACGCATGATTCAATTACTAGAGGTTTGTTCTCCAATGGTGACAGATCGTTGACACTCCCAAATTGAAAAATCTGGACGGCTTGCTTTTACGAAGTAAGGAAACCGGGGTATAATTCAACCCCTTCAGTGAAAATTGTAGTAGAAAAGTATCTTTGGTAGTATATTAGTAGTGATAATAAATTTGTAAATGCCAAAAGTTTTGGGGAAAAATTCATTTTCTACTAAATATTTCGTGAATGATAAAGTTATGTGGTTTGGTCATTCTTTCAGAAAGTGTTTGAAGAATGCCGTACGTTAGAATTTTATCCCAAAATTTGTTCCAAAAACTCCCTATATGAGCATAAGTTCAATGCATTTTGCAATAAGAGGGAGTTAATGAAAAGCATTCTGAGATGAAGCGTTCTTCAATCTAACTCTAAAATAGGGCGGTTTTGTGACAAATCCTGAATTGGGAAGTTTTTGAAAAATATTTTGAGATTTTGAACAAGCAGCCGACATGGTGTGATACGCTACTCAGCAGCCGCAATGAACTGACAAAAACAAAAGTAAAAGAAAATGGGCTTATTGTCTAAGAACTTTATATTGCTACCTTGATTTTGACGGAAGAGTTAAGTTTTGTGCGGTCCTGCTACACAGGGAGCATTCACCTTTTATTATGAAATTTCGGAAAGCTCTTTTCCGTTAAGTATCATTGAAGCGTTCCGGATAAACCGTTAATTAAGAATATTCGGAATACGTTCATTTGATACTACCTCACGAAATCCGAGTATATCAAAATATAAACCGATTCCCAAAATTCTTAAATGGAGACGAATGTTCCGAACATACGGACAGGCACATAGGTCGACTTTTAATACGCGCCCAAAAATATCGATAGAAGTGTCAAAAGACGCGTATTGACCTCGATAACGATAATTCGAAGGCGGAAATAAAAATTTTAGACCAATGAGGTGGGATCAAAATAAATGCGTGCAAAATCCCTTTGTACACAAATCTTTTTCAGTTCACAAAAACATTACAACAATCACATGAAAATTGACAACTTCAACTGCAAATATCTCCGGACAGAGATACAATTGTTCTTTTCCGCCGTCGAGGTCACCTCTCTCGACATTTTTGGACGCGTATTAGCACTAGACTCCTATTCTAGAATAATAATAATAATGAATAAGTAACATGCCCAATGAGTACATTCGTTATGGCGTCTCCATTATTTACTAATGACATTTTTACGCGAATCGATTTAATAATCGAGCTTTGACGTTGAACGATGAATTTTGAATTGGTTTAGGTTTCGTATATTAATAGGTTTTCGAAAGTCCACGATTCTTGGGTCCTCACTTTCATAAAATTACCTATGTTCAATGTTCAGCCATACTAATGGATCGAGGCATAGCTAATAAATTCACTGTAAAATTAAAAAAAATGTTCTAAGGAATTATGCAGTTCAGTACTTATCCGGAATTTGTAAACGGATGCTTCCTAATTCCACTACTAATATATTTCGAAAATTCGCAAAGAAACAACACAGTTAACGGATGTCAATTCCGATTTGGGAACAAAATGGCCGCAATTGTCAAAAATTGTCTGTCGAGCAAACCTCTTGTGATTGAATTATGGTTTGAACGTGTAAACATGCTTTGAGTGGAATGAACATATAGATACGGATGTACATATGTACCAACCAGTGAGCTGCAATTATTCATCTTTAAGGTTATTAGTGGACTAAGCAAAAATGAGTATTCGTGCGTATGTAAACAAAGAACATCAAGCACTTATATCCACTAACACACATTACATAGTCATGCTTCGTAAAATGAATAACCGCTCATAAGCCACGAATCAGTTCAGTACTCAATTGACTTATTGAGCAAGAAGATCAACTGTGTTCTACGAAAACACTAATTGAATAAGTAGAGACTAATAGTGGAATAAAATGAATATAGTCATATCAGTCTTCTGACGCTAGCAACACAACGATGTGCACGAAACTAAACTGAATACAGCGCCAAAGTAAAAAGATGATAAACGAAGTATACAGTGTATTACACACGAAATCAAAGTGCTACTGAGTTAAAGCGACTATGACATCAGTTTATACTCAACAATCTCATATATTATGGGACATTTTTTTGGGACATATGTGTTGCGGGGCACTCGTATGTATTTTCTATTTTATGTGCTAGTCACTCATATTATTTGTCTGTACTTGGCTAAGTACACATTTAGACACAATTTTTTGGCTCATGACTAAGCGCACTAATTTTTATTGGTAGTCAAAGCAGATCTCTGGTACCAACCAAATAGAAATAGCGCCTCTATTTTTGATATGTTTGTATGGTTGTATGTACATATGTATATACAAATGTTTGTGCACTAAGCTAATTTAATCAATCTTATATATATATTTCTTCTCTATGTGTGGTTGTATTTAAAATAATAACATTCGATTAATTCGCGAATTTATGCTACACTTAATGTGAGGAAATACATTTTATTTATGAAAATTTGCAAATTTAAAACTGAACTGTATGGACAAGGTTTTTCCAGTCCCCTTATTGGTTTTATTGAAATTAATTATTAGCGTGCAATTAAAAACTATTTTTGAATGATGACCCGGGGTGGGCGTGAGCTTAGCACCTGCTAAGCGACCATATATGTATACGATAAGCAAGAGCCCAACGGCCACTTCGCCAAAATCAACGACAGCTCTTTTAGTTTGATTTCGATGGTCCAACAGTAAGGAAGTGTCGCACATGCGATTAAAACAGAGTACCAAAGAATGCGTGTGACACGGCACTAAGCATTGAAATCAAACTAAATAAATAATTGATTTTGCTTTCGTGCTCGCTACGCGTTCGTGTTTACTAACTCATTCCCAATTTGGTAACTATGTAAATGTAGTGGTGCCCACCGCTGATGATGACAAAGAGGTATACATAAGTAAACTCAATTTCTATATTCCTATAGATGCCGTCTTATACTGTTTTCACACAGACGGCTTATTGAATAATAAAGGCAGTTTCTACATTAAGACGCTTATTGAGCTCAATCTTCCCTACAAAATTCGAATCTATAATTATTTCATTAGTAGCTAATCGAATGCCTAATGAAGTCAAAAGCACAATGCAACCTGTTGGGAGCGTTCAGTTTCTCAGTTTTTGGTGTGTTCAGTGCTTAAAAATGTCATTTGTCAAAGTAAATGTCATTGTCTGCATGGCGGAAACGATACAAGGTGGCCGCATCGAACAGCTGATTATAACCTTTTTTTATTTGATTTGATACATCAACTTCCGGCGCAGTACGATTTTGACATTTGTCCATCGAATTTACAAAAACAAAGTACATGGAATTCTTATTTATGTATGTAGGTATGTCACCATGCTGCCACCTTGTATCATTCCGCCATGATTGTCTGTCATATAGCATTGTCATTTTATTCGCTTGACATTTCATCCTTCATACTAATCGAACAGTTACTTCTGTGTGAAAGCAAAAAATTTACGATTTCATTAGAAGGTGAAATGAGATCATTAAGTTTCTGTGTGAAAACAGTATTAAGCTCATTAAATTTTACGAATATGTGAAAGATGAACAAACGTTTAAATCGGTAGCAAATTAACGTCCCATTAACACTTAATACAAGATCTTGATTATGTCAACGCATTTAGTTTCGAGCAGTGTTGTTGATCAAAATTTAGTGCACTGCCCCACCTATGGTTTTGTGGGAGGAGAACACAATAGAACTAATTAGCAGTTTGTAAAACAGATAGAACTAATTAAGTATTCCCTTTGTACTTTTCTCTATTTGTTCCTTAAAAATACAGTCATTGTACACACATCACATAATCGTTCTCAAATAATATACAACTCAATTGTGCAAATACTTACAGTGATGGAAAGAAGAATAGGGGACAATTTACTCCCAAATACTAAATCAATTTATATCAGCAGAACTTAAATATCTTCCTTGGAATAGTGCACCCTATAAAATAACATTTAAAGGTTTTTGCAATAAATTACATTTATGACTCAATAACCTGTATACTATTTTAATTTCTTACATGTATAATCGCATTGGTGTTGTTATTTGTTTTGTTTTTAGATGTCCCACCTATATAGGTCTACTGCTCGTGGTCAGAAAAATATGATTGTGTGGATTTTATTTTGTACAGCACTTTTTAAAAATTTGCACGCTCTAATGTGGATATAAACACATCGATATATATACAATTTTCTTCACAATTATATAGTATTTCTTCTGCACTTATCAAAAATGGGATTGGAAATAGAAATTAATCTCTCGCTGGTGATCCGACTCAAGTCTTGACACTTTAATCGAAAGAAGTAAATAGAGAATCGAGTGATTTTTACATCTAAATGGGTAAGCAAACATGATAGGTGACACAGCGACGCAGAGAAATCTCAGATGCCACTCCCCACACAGTGTCAGCATATTTCTTGGCAGCTGCGAAACAACCCCTATTCCCCATGGCAATCGGCCCTATATACTACGCGACGGCCATGTCATAAATTCGTGCGCTCATTGACCAAGGCTTCAAAACGTTTTGGCATCCTCAATCAACAACTTGCGAGGTCACCACTTTGCTGCCTCTGATCTAAGACAAAGGATTCGTACCACTGCTAATTACCCACAACACACTAATTATCCCAAGTAATAACACGTCTCCAAAGTCAGCTGAACCTACAACACAAAAGCGACATGGTTATTATCACGTATAACAACGAAACCTTGTCGCTCAGACTTTCGGATGGTACCCAGGATCAGTCCGGTAACTAGTATACGTATAATATTATTAGTTTTAATTTTTTATCAATGTATATTTTTCTATATTTTTATTTCGGCACTCACACTTAAGTAAGTGCAATATAACCGGATCTCAGCAGCCTACTCAAGCGCTTTTGCGATAGGAAGACACACCCAGCAACCGATCAAGATCGAGAGCCATGTTGTGAGGCCGCTCTAAAGCACCACAAACAGCAACGCCTCTGAAGGGACGCATTATATACAGCACTCTACAAGTTCATTCGATGACGACTTCGAAGAAAATGTATTGCACAAATCTTGGCCAAATAAGAAGATCAATACTCAAAGAACTCTCTTTAGGAAAGCCCCTCACAATCCGAAAGACAGATTTGACAAATAAAAAACCGCAAACTGTTCGGAAATAAACAAGACACAAATGAAACACTCGCCATAACATCAGGATACTACGAGAAACTTACGTAGATGATGTCCTCTCTGGCGGACACGATATACAGTCCACTCTCTATTCTGTGACCCAAAACTATCGAAGCTCTAAAATTAGTAAGCTTTCATCTAAGAAAAATAATCGCAATCAAACAAAAAGACTGAAATCGAATACCAGACTCTGATGTCCTAGATACAGAATTTCTCAAATTCCATGACACTACTAAAACCTGAGGAATTCGATGGAACGCATTAACTGACTGGTTTTCGTACTAATACGACCCAGTTTCCCGACTTTAAGTCAAATAGAAAACGGCAAATACTCTCAGCCGTAGCGGCAGAAATGGCTATCACCAATAATGATTTTAGCCAAAGTCCTTCTCCAACAGCTCTGGTAAGAAGGAACCGACTGGAATGGACTCCAACAGCTCTCTAAGCCGAACACAATCTGGCTAAAATACACCCCTTCCAACCCATCCCCTCCAGAGAAAAAACACATTAGGGCCATTTCATCCGTCACACTCAAAACAACCCGATTTCCAATTCGTTAGCCCCCACTCACGGGTACGACGCTAAAATGAACACTCATAACGTTAATGCAAAGCCATCATTTCCCAGCAGAAATCACTCAGTTAGAAGAATCAAACCTATCAGCAAGAAAAACTCCCCTCGAACCTAAATCCCAAATTGACGGTCCGTTTAGTTAATGCTAATATGAGATCTAAAGTACGCTGTACAATTATTATCCCAGACAACTAGAAGTTCAGCTCCCTGATTCTAGATTTGCTCCATAAAGTTTTGTTCCATGGCGAAAAGCAACTAATGACCTACATGATACAGAAGGAATACTACATTCCAGACTCAAGCAGGAAGTAAAAAAATACATATTCAACTGCAAGGCGCGCACGATATATAAGCAAAGAATGTGTTGGCAAATATTGGCCGCTATGCCCCGAATGTGGTGTCACTTACTAGGTGTCCTTTACGTCACTGGTGTTGACTTCGCTGGTCCATTTATGGTGAAGAAGACCCCTTGCGACAAGCTTCATACGCAAAAGCATACGTTTGCGTATTTGTATGCTTCTCTACTAAAACGGTCCTTCTCGAGTCTTGCACAAGTTAGACAACTGAGGTCTTCAGGGCAGCCTTCTCTCGTTTCGTTGGACGACGCGGATTACCGGGCAAAGTAATATATGATAATGAAGAGACATTCGTTTGTGCCCATCGAGCTATTCCAAAAAAGAGCTCGCAATATTCATCAAAGAAGCAACTGTAGATGTATCTGAAAGATTTGCGGTACCAGGTTTCCGTGGCAGTTTAGGGGGCATAAATACCCCAAACATAGGCGTCCTATAGGAAGCCGCGGTAAAAATCTTTAAGACCCATTCCACAGGAAATCAAAGGTTTACGTTCGAAGAATTCACAACACTCCTCTTTCGAATAAAAGCAGTGCTTATTCTCGCCCTGTCTCTCCTATGTAACATGATCCAAGTGATTTATTAGCCCTCACTCCAATGCACTTCCTTCCAGGAGCCCCCTGAGCATCCTTGCCAGAAAACGAATGCCGAAAACTTATCTACGACTACAAAATAACAAAGGTTAAAGGTTCTGTATCACCAATTAGCTCACGATGAAAGAATTATACAAGATATATACTAAATGGAAACATCCCTCTCGAATAAACCTTTAAAATAAATAAGAGCGACATTCTTAATACGAGTATATACAATAATTATACTTAATAAGTTTATACTTATCTACAATTAAAAGAAGAGTTGTGGCGCGTTTTTATTTCTAAAAGTGAAATACCGATATTTTCTCTTAAATATTTTCTTAGTGCTCCATATATGGGATATACAAGTGAAGTTTTCATAGGGCTTTATAAGAAGCTTCAACAGCAATTCTTTACCATTTATAATGCAAAACATATCAATAAACACGTTTTGTCCCTATAATTTTTTCCATTCCAAACTCTATCTACTCTTTCACCTCTTCGCAAAAGAACAACCTTTAAATGCTATTTGTATAGGGTGCATTATTCCATTATTATTTCCATCATTGTATATAAGTAAACAATTAAATAAATATATGCAAGGCGCGATAACCTCCGAAGAGATTTAAGGCCGAGCTTACCTTTCAATTTGAGTAGTGCTCCTTTTTATTTTTCCTAAAAAATTGGCGGGACTGGGCCAACATGTTTATGCCGTCTCCGAGCGGCATTTGCAAGGCAGATGCATTTTCACTGAGAAGCTTTTCATGGCAGATATACACCCCGAGAGTTTGACGAATCTCTGCCGAGGGGTGACCCCGGGTAGAAAAACTTTTTTTCTAAATTTTTGATGTTAGTTTGCCCGGGAGTTGAACCCAGTACCACAGCACCACGTCGGCTACTACAGGCTGGGTACACTCAAAAACATGAGAGTGCTGATATATCGCTGTGTTAATTTCTTTGTTTTTGTATTTTATCGAATGTACCTAATTTAAAATGTTTTCTGTCACACTTATGCTGCTGACAATCACAAAAATTTAGTAGGCTGTCTTTTTTCCAATTCAAAACTCATTTTATTTACACAACAAAATTTTGTATAAATAGCACCCACATATTTCGACTTCCTTCACTTTAACTAAAAATAGACGGAAAATCATAAATTAAAATGAACTTACGCAATTCTTTCGTGATATTGTTTGTCGTCCTTAGCAGTTTTTTGATTAATACGAATTCGACATATCGTGTTATAGGAGGCAGAGATTCGAATAGACCGTATTGGTGGCAATACGTAATGACGAGTGTTATCGATGCGTTGGTACTTTGCTCACTTTGAACAAGGTTCTGACATCTGAATTTTGCTTGGAAGGTGTACTCCTGTCTGACATCACTGTTAATGCTGGTACAGCCAATTTGAATATAGCAGGAAAAAATAGCGCTGCGGCTCGTATAATTCGTCCCATGTCATTTCAATCATCCGAGAATGGAAGAAATTGATATAGTCGTGATTGTATTAAAAAGAACATTCACCAAAAGCCCATTTATAAAACCAATATCTTTATGCGAAACTGAATTAGACGTGGGGCAAAAAATTGGAAGTTAGTGGATGGGGTCCGAAAGATGGATATATAGGGCCAGCTTCGGATATACTCCAATCTACTGAATTTGTAGTAACCCCAATCAACGAATGTAAAAGATTTTTATGCGCGTCGTTATGCGGAAGCAGGGAAAAATTTCCCAACAACAGTAATTTGTTTAAGAGATCCGGGAGGGACTAGTGATACATGTTGGGGAGATGCTGGTGCACCGGCCATTGCGGAAGGAAAACTTTGTGCGGTGGCTAGTAGGTGGGATGAACTTCTATAAGTCGACTTTATATACAAGTGTAAAAAATAAGTATGTTCGAGCTTTTCTAGAATTTGCGAAATACAATTAATTGCAAAGTGTTTTTTTTAAATCGACTGCTGAGTTCACCTAACTCGGCTGAACGCCCCATTTCAGATCTTTTTTCATAAACATCCTAGCTCACGTCAAAGCATAGAATTTATGCTAAGATAGAGCGTTCTCGGAACGGCAGCGGGAGATATGGTGATATTTCAATAAGCAGTCCAAATGGCAATATTTCTCTTTGTGTTATTTACAAATAAATAATAAAAAATATACTGCGATTTTAAAATAAAAAAAACTTTGGCTGTATTCATTTGAGATGTGACGCATGCAAATGCCTTAGGTTGTGAGATCAAACTTTAACATAGCTTTAAAGTTCCCCCGTTTATGAATAGAACATGATACAAAAAGAACTACCGATATAAAGCCCGGTTTTGCAGAACAAGTCAACTCAGTTTGTCAATTAAACTACGTTTAAAACTTATTCTGCAGTTTTTCAGTCGACTTTAACTGAAGTTTAAGCCAAGCTTAAGCGGCCGCTCTGCCAGGGTTAAACTCTAGTTAACCTATTAGTTATTTGCGTTCATACGAAATGGCGTCATATACCCAACAAGCATTTGGGCTTGAGTACCCTTAGAGCTCATGTTATAACTTAGACATACTTCTAAAATCTCAAAAGTTGTTTCGAAACAGTGGCTCAACTCGAGAATCATAGCGCACTCAGCAAAAGAGGGAACCTTTTATAAAGCAAAATATACTATTACTAAGTGAAAAAATGTAATTAACAACTTGCGGTTCTCTAAATGGACTCAAATGTATGATTCAATGATGTTGATGTAGGATCTTCGGTGTGGCAGGCCGAGCACGCTACCATCACACCACGGCGTCCGCCTATATATTTATTCCTGATTAATTACGCTTCATTACTGCTATCAACCAAGTGTTTATTTCTCACAATAAACAGCTGTTGGTTTGGTGGTTGTAGCGGCAGCCTGTGGGTTAATGCGATGGTAAGGATGTTCAAACATTTACGTATGTATCTGGGTGCATATACCAGCATAGCTACGTTTACATGTGTTAGTAACTGGTAGAAGCAAACACATGGATAGATGTTCGAACATGATATCTGTTAGTATAGCGTGAAGTTAGTTCGTGAAAGTTTATATCCGTCGTTTCCCGCCAAAATAGGATTGTATGTATTGGTGTCTTTCGTTCTTGAGTGAAAGTGGTGAGAAAGAAAGGCTTTTGATTTATGGGGTACGACCGCCAAACGATTGCAGAGAATGTCTCAAAAGAAAAGTTGACTTAAGTGAGTGCGGAAGCAAGTTTTAATTAGTATATATTTTTTTTTGCGGAAAAAAAGTTCGCGATTTTTTTTTCATAAAACCGTGCTAACGGGTAATTTAGCGGAATCCCAAGGAGGAACCGGGATCCCATACCCTGCTTGACAACAGCCCCAGGTGAGTCCAGTGAAACCCCTTTCCCCCAGTCCATGGTGCATGTGGACTAATAGTAATAATTAAAAAAAATGTTAAATGTGAAAATTAATTTAAATAAAATTACATACCTACAATCAATAAAATTTAGTGAAATAAATGAAATTATATACAAAGATAAAATTAAGTAAAAAAATAAATAAAATAATGAAAGTTAAAAGTAAAATTAAATTAAAATAAATTAGCTAAAATTATAAAATAAAATAAGATATAAAACTAATTAAAATAAAATAACATACATAGATACGTAAAGTGATACATTTGAGTAAAATCTAATACCTAGATAACCTTAAATATATAGATAAAAAAAATCAAATAAATAAATAAAATGACATAACTAGATGACATTCAATAAATATAGTAAGTCCACATGCACCCTAATGTATCTTTCTCGTCCGCCATGACCCTAGTCCCTAATATTCTTCCCTCTGCACATTTAGATTGCTGCGCAAAAATTTGAAGTTGCCGCCATCACGAGCCACAAACGCTAAAATAAGGCGAGTAGTATTAAAATTAAAGGAACTTGCCACACCAGCCACCAACACAGTCTAAACACACAAAAGCGGGGTAGTATTTCATATAGAGGAAGGGGAAGCATACAGACGGTGCCAGGCTATACGTCAAGGGAGTAAAGGGGCATCTGAGCGCTCCTGTCCTGGCACCGCAATCATTAAACTTGAGCATAGCCTGGAGGAACACTAATTGGAGGAGAAAAGCAAGCCCGAGGAGAGAGGCCAAGAAGGGAGCAGAGTTATCCGTGCGCCGCTGCCGGAATCTATATTGTTTTTTTATATTGCATTTGAATTTTGTTGAACTTAGCTGAGATTGTTTTAGTTAGTTTTAATCACGATTTCATTACGTGAGTTTGATTAGTTCGAATTTTAAAATTTAGCCTGTTAAGGTAATTTAACTGGATTCTAAATCTTTTCAATTTCCTTGTGAGTTTTTTACTTTTATGAATTTATTTTGTTCTTGAAACCTGTGTAATGTTAATATTTCTCCTGTTGCGTTCCGTCTCCTTACTCCTGCCCCGTCTTGCTATCTTTTCAACAGTCCACCTGTTACTTATTTACCATTGAACGCTTCAAACTTCACCATACTTTTCGCAACATTGCACATATTTTTGCCTGAAAAAATTATATGAAATCGGGTATATATAGCAAAATATATATCCCCCACAACACGATTTGTTCAGATAAGAGACTTTTCGTAATTACTGCCCTATTTAAGAGCTAGAGGTCTTCAAATTTCGAACGAATGCTTACGTATATAGCATATATTGTTGTCTGAAAATAATCATACGGATCGGTGGTATATATAGTATATATATGGTGAGTAATATAGTAGATATATATAGTATATATATATATTTTCGTCAGATTTAGCCCCATTTTAACAGCTAGAAGCTCAAATTTCACCGGACGCTAGCTTATATGCATATATTGTTGTCTGAAAAAATCATAGAGATCGGTGTATATATAGTATATATCTGGTGCATATCTAGTACCGATATGTATCAGTATACGATATATCTTTGCGCAATTCTAGCACCGTTTTAACAGCTAGTAGAAGCTTCACATTACACCGAATGCTTACGTATATGGCATATATAGTTGTCTGAAAAAATATAGAGATCGGTGGTATATATATTATATACTTCATATAAACTGTCATTTTTGCCCCTTTTTACGGCTAGAAGCTTCAAATTCATCAAATTCATCAAATACTTACGATTTAGGCGTCATATGTTTGTTGAAACGTGATTCATACAGTGTCATAGTTTTTACATGCAGACCACAAAAACGTGAAGCTTGCATCCTGACACACAGATACTCTACCTATTTTTATACCTCTCATGAAAATGATAATGTATATTCATTTTACGTCATCGAACCGAAATATTTGTAGTCCTTAAAGGGAACACTAGATAGACCTACCATTAGTATACCGAAATATCAGCTGTCTGAAGAGCTGAGTGGATTTCAGCCGATGTCCGTCTGTCCGTCTCGTCTCTCCCTTTCCACCTGCGGCTCGGTCTGTCTTGTGTAGCACACTAGTCCCCTCAATTTTTGAGATATACTTGATAAGTAGGTGAGCGGTGTATTTCGGTCCGTATTAGACATTGTCGGACCGACCGCGATCGGACCACTATAGCTAATATCCATCCATACAACGATTTCATTTCATACAAGAGAGATTTTTGTAATATCATACTCCAGTCTTAACAGATGAAGCATCAAACGTCACCATATACTTTCGTGTATTGCACATGATTGTTGCCTGAAAAATTTATGAGAGTCGGTGGTATAGTATAGTATATATCACAACCGATTGTTCAGATATAACTTTCGTAATTACTACCCTATTTTAAGAGCTAGAGGATTCAAATTTCAAAGAATCTTACCGTATCTATAGCATATAATTGTTGTCTGAAAAAATCCATACAGATCAGTTGTATACATATTATATATATGGTGGTACATTAGAATATATATATATAAGTATAATATATATATATATTTGTCGCAATTTCAGCCCCATATTTAACAGCTAGAAGCTTCCAATTTCACCAAATGCTTACAGTATATGCATATATTTTGTGTCTTAAAAAATCATGAGATCGGTGTACATAGTATATCTTATCAACCGATTATCAATAAAAACTTTTCGTAATTACTGCCCTATTTTAGAGCTAGAAGCTTCAAATTTCACGAATGCTTACGTATATCGCATATATTGTTGTCTGAAATAAAGTCATAGAGATCAGGTGTATCTATAGTATATATATGGTCGTATACATACCGATTGTATCATATAAGATATACTTTTCGCAATTTCTAGCCCCATTTTAACAGCTACGATAGCTTCAAAGTGTCACCGATGCTGACGTATATAGCATGTAGTGTTGTGTGAAAAAATCATAGAGATCGTGTATATATCAGTATATATCTCATACAACCGCATTGTTCGATAAGAACCTTTTCGCAATTTCTACCCCAATTTTACAGCTATAAGCTGTTCAACTTACTCACCGATTGACTTAAGTATATAGTATGATATTGTTGTGTCAAAACATCATAGAGATCGTGTGATCATATAATATATATATATATGATGGTATATATAGTATAGAGATATATGATATATTTTTTTTGACGATTTCGGCGCCATTTTAACCGCTAGACGCTTCAAATTTCACCAAATGCTACGTGTATGCAATATTGATGTCTGAAAAAAATCATTGAGATCGTGGTATAGATAGATATCATCTCATACAACCGATTGTTCAGATAGAGAACTTTGCGCAATTCTGCCCCGTTTTAAACAGCTAGAAGCTTCAATTTCACCAGACGCATAGCGCCTATAGCATATATTGTTGTCTGAAAACATCATAGAGATCGTGTATCATATTATGATACTTCGTAAACTAACTGTCATTTTTAGCCCGTTTTTTACGGCTAGAAGCTTCAAAATTCATCAAATTTCATCAAATCAGTTACGTTTAGCCGTCATATTTTTGAATACGTGATTCGTAGTCATAGTTTTTACATGCAGACCACAAAAAACGTGAAGCTTTTCATCCTCAACACAGATTACCTACCTATTTTTATACCTTCATGAAAATGAAATGGTATAATTAATTTCGTCACGAAACCCAAAATTGTAGTCCTTAAAGGAAAATAGATAGACCCACCATTAAGTATACCGAAATAATCAGGTTGAAGAGCTGAGTTGATTTAGCCATGTCGGTTCTGTCCTCTGTCTGTTTTGTATCAAACTGCCCTCAATTTTTGAGATATCTTGATAAAATTTGGTGAGCGTATTTGGTGTCCGTTAGACATTGTCGGAACCGCGGATCGACACACTATACATCAAGATTTTTCAGAAAAAGAGGATTTTTGTAATATCTTACTCAATTTACAGATTGAAGCTTTCAACTTCACCATATAATTTCGTATATTGCACATATTGTTGCTGACAAAATTGATGAGATCGGTCGTATATATAGTATATATCCCCCACACCCGATTGTTCAGATAAGAACTTTTCGTAATTACTGCCCTATTTAGAGCTAGAGGCTTCAATTTCAACGAATGCTTACGTATACTAGCATATATTGTTGTCTGAAAAAATCATACAGATCGGTGGTATATATAGTATATATATGGCTGCTACTGCTGGTGTTGGCACCTTAGCCCCTGGTGGCAAGTTGAACGCAGTGCACCCAGAGCATTGCCGACGTAAAAAAGTTCAAGATTTTATTTGAGCAAACGTTATAAGCATTTACCGATTCGTCGTGAGTTCTTAACTATGTTTTATGCTATGTTACTTATATGTTACTTAATTTTATTTCTTACTAAACCCTTTTATTACCTTTTTTGATGTTTTGCACAGTTCATACAACTTTCTGTTTCAACAACAGGATTTATGTATAACAATTTTCTATTTTCTAATTGTTAGCAAGAAATAATACATTCAACTTATCGCTTTCATACACTTTCTATATAGACAGGGGCTTTCCGTGCCAAGGCATTCCGACGATGATTGCATCAAAGATTTCGGGTGAAGTTCGACATCGAAACAAACCGTTTTATTTATCTTATGTATATGAAACGGTTTGGGCATGGACTGGTCTCCTAGTGCCATTAAAAAGTTGCAAGATCGCCCCTAAATTGAAGAAACACTTTATCCTTGAAAATTGAGTCAGTAGTGTTTGTAGAAATGGTTATTTATCTGACATGCTGCGATTTTTAGATAGAGACGTCATTCTGTCTGGGAACTCTTTAATTGCTTCTAATGTCTCGGTAGAATGTTCGACGTTTCCACTTATTGTCATGTTATAGTTTGATAGCCTAGAAGACGAATAAAAGTGATGCATTACAACATCACTGACAGCACATCATTAAATCTCATCCGTACCTCTTTCCTGACACTTTCCCTCGTATACTCCCACCATGCATAATTCCACAGTTTCGATTTTATATCTATCAACCGTGACATGCCTGCCAAAACGCAAATGCGCTGACACTCTTTGCTTGACGACAGCAGATACTTCGTTTTGTCCTCGCTCGTTCGCCATCAAACTATATTTTCTCAGTTCAAGTGGAACTTGAGGCCGATTATAGTTAAGTGTCCATCATCATACTGCTAAGTGTTGTATAATTTTCTCTAGCATCGCTCACGACAGGTCTTTGCATGTCCTGGACTGACGCTTGTAGAAGTTTTCCAATAAGCGTATTAACGGTGAGTTTGAGTCCTTCGAAATACGAGCGAAATCCCGTGTTTCCACGCCCGGACAAAAAGCAACATCAAACATGTCAATTAGAAGAACATTTTTCTAAAGCGGTCGCCCCTCGCCATGTTTTGCGCAGCACTCCGAGGTACTATCCTGTCATGAACGCTCTCAGTGAAACTCATACTGCCTTGCAGATGCCGTTCGGAGTCGCATAAAACAGTAGTCCCGTCCCGCCAATTGTCAGAGCAAAAATTAAAAAAGGTGCCTACGACTTAATTGGAAGGAGAAGCTCTTCCAAACATTCTCTTCGAGGTGATCGCGCGTATATGCTTCTTTCTCTCCATACATGCGTCCGTTGGTCGCTCGCACGATGAATGAGTTATTTTCAACGATTTACGACCTCTTAAGCGAATAGTGCTCGTGAGTTGTATCGTGGTCCTACATCGCCACACATAAATCTAGTTTACAACGCTAAGCCCTGTATACTTTGTCTCTTAGCTGCCATTTCGAAACACGCATCTATCTCAGTCAGCACCAATAAAAGTCAAATTTGTCAGGTGAGATAGTGGGTTCACAATGAAAAATCGTGACAGAGGCGTGTGTTCTTACGATAAAATTCTGCGATAGCAGTGCTGCGATCGATATCTAAAGCCACTGTTCGATGCGAATGAAGCTAGCGCACATTACAATATTAACAAACGCGTATTATCAGGCGCGACGAGCAGGACGACGAGGAGCAAAGTGAATACTAGTGAAAGCAGAAGAATTGAAATAAGGGAGCCAGCGCGATGATCACATAACGGAAGAAGAGTCAAGAGTGCGCAGAGAAACGAGACTATCATAAGATGCATAGAGAGCGCAGTGATAAGGGCCGGATATAATTCGGGCAAACGTGCCGGGGAGAAACATTGGAAAGTAGTGGTGGAGACAATACATATTTCTAGTAAGCTATACAACTTTCTCCGATGTTTAACAAAACCCGAAATGTTGAAGTATTCATGCACAACCGTGCTGACTCTTCGTGACTCAGGTGTGTCAATATCTTGACTTAACTCTAGTTTTCAAGCCGCTAGTCGACTAAGTAAGGCTTACGTTATATCACTGCTTCTGGGTCTGTTGTTCTGTGTGCATATCGCCTCTGGCAAACTCTCGCAAACCTTCTTTGAGTTAACTTCTTACTTGATTCAATCATTCGCTCACAAACGGTTTGTATGTCATCAGAAATGTGGCTTAGTAACATTCTGCGGAACTGATTTACTCCTATCGAATATGATGCTCTAAATCATCGGAACCTGTTCCGCGTGAAGAAGATGAACCAACGAAGTCGTTTCAGCACGTATCGTTGGCGACAGGGAGGCATGGCATTCATCACTCTCTCACTGTGCGCGGCAAATGTGCAGAAATCAGTCATCACCTAGCGATCTCCACCGACACCATCTACAAGGCGCGACGTCATCCTATCCATCAAATGGTAGCTACTAAATGACGGAATCCGATGAGTGATGATGAAGAGTGAACCATCAGTTTGGAACGTCCTGGCACCATCACAAAGGTAGCAACAGTAGTAATAGTAAATTATTGGGTCGCGTGCCAGTGTTCCTGATAATATGAATAAATTTACGCATCAATTGGAAAAATTGCACAAATCCTGGGGCTCGATTCGATAACCTATTCTATCATGTCCACCATCCCATCAAATCTTACTCCCTGTTTAGTATTTTCTCACAACACTGACCTGCTGCGTTTAGTGGATTATAAAGAGACGACCAAAATTTGTACGACACCAACAACACGTTCCCTCGGTAACATCGTCCATCGCCACAGATTCATCACGTTCGTAAGCGTTCTATTTCTTCAACAATTCTAGCTACGAATTTATTGCTGGTACGTAGCTTAGTAAGTACAATAACACCATACATCAACAACGTGCATCTAGCGGCGTGCTACAGTCGGATATGATAATCGAGTGTCGTACATCGATATGAACAGTGCTAATTACAATCTTCGCAATCGCAAGATGAATTGAGTATACATGCAAATGAGTGTTCATACATCTTGATAGTAAATAATGGTACTAAGTGGCTCAATTAACTATATGATGGAGGATTTTAGAACATCTAACTTTTGACTCCTCGTTCCGTGTAGTATGTGTGCTTTGCAATATGAACTAATTATATATACTACTACGTAAGACCCGGCCAGTACGTTGTCCCTGCCCACATAAATTTGTGGAGTCTTATCTGCACATATCACGATTATAGATGAAGCTTGTTTTCACGACAGGGGTCTGCTCTGCTCGCCTCTCAGCGTTTTCCGTACAATAGCTTTTATTCACTCTCCCGTCCGTCTTTTTCCGCTCATCCCTATCTCATCACTCTTCGTCTCATCTGCTCTCACTTTCTCAATCTCCTTCTCTCATTTTCTATTCTCTCAACTCTCTCTTCTCATTCTTATCCCTCCTCACACAACATAGAAGACTCTCCCGAGAATTAAAAAAAATGTGTCATAGCATAGTACCTTCAAAATCGCGGGCCCCCTCAGGGGCTCTCGGGACACTGCCCTTTGGGTCAGACGTGGGGTAAAGTTACCAGAGTCGGTTCTGCGATGGTACTGTGTCAACTTATTTAGGTCTGTTTTTTCAAGTGCCCAGGACCTCCACTCCGACTCTGGATTGACTGAGCATACCTCAGCTTTGACCACAACCCACCTCATAACGGTTTATAGTCAATTAATGTTGCGATTGTATTAAAACAACTCATCATCCGTTCGCAGTACTATACCCGTTATAATATCAGATACACTTGGAAAGTTGATCTATATTGTATGTTGCCAACCTAAAGTCTGATGATTTGAGAGATGCATGAATAAACAGTCTTTACCTGATCATTTGTGGCGCGAAATTTCTAGCATTGATCCTCAAAAGTGTGTATCCTTGTAACTAATACCAAATGATATTAGCTTAGAGTTACATATTTTATAACAGACGAAAATGTTGAGCTGACAAAATGGCTCTATTAGTTTTGCTCACTGAAGATACGTGAAAATAAGAATGTAACGGCGTGATACCATTCCAATCCCTAATGCGAAACTAGCTAAGCACCCACGTAGACAAACGACGACAAATGAGTGAGCTCCACTATGAATAAAGTTGAAGGTTATTTTGCAGATTTGTAAGTGTATTTCTCTCGCTTAAGTAGACTTGAAGCATTGTTGTCCTTAGTATGCACTGACACTCCTGACTCTCTGAAAGATACAGTTTATTCCAGTGGTCATGGGCTCAAGATCTATAAACGCGTACTTTTAACAACTTCCTCCGATACATGATTTGATAGGTACGAGTGTCGCAGTTGCTGAGCTAAGCTGAGAAGATACCAAATTTTAGCGTCGTTCAAAAAATGATTTACGAAAAACCGAGAAAAATGACCCGGCGGTGTGGGATCCATAGTATTTTAACGCAGAACACCTTTCTGCCATGGCGCCTTTGGCCTGCGCCTTATAAAAGAGTTTACCCTGCGGTAGCTCAACACCGGTTTGGGAGACCAAAACTATATCCGCTACAAACACTCATGTTCACAATCTTTTTTGATGGGCTACAACAGACATAACAACAACCACAGGAACATGGTTCTAGCTTCAAATCACATCGCAGGACACTAGATACAAATATGTCCTGGGCTAGTAAAGGATCTAGTTGAGGACGGTCGACTGACCTAGTACGCGTAAAAAAATATCGGCAAGAGAAGTGTCAGAAGACGCGTATTGACCTCGAAACACAACATTCCGAAGCGGAGAAAAGATGTATCTCTGTCCGGAGGATATTTGCAGTTGAAGTTGGCGACTTTCATGTGGTGTGGTGTGTACCACAAAAAAATGATAATAATAAAAATTACACACTACAGGGAGTTGATTAAACAAGTAAGGAAGTCTAGTTCGGGAGAGAACCGAACATTACAGACACAGCTTTACAATTGAAATGCTATTGTTGGTTTTGTTTTGTGTGCTTAATAGTGTACAAGGCTGCGGGTGTATTAATACATAGACATATGACGTTCTATTCT
>JARSSU010021239.1:0-21399 GCA_029619165.1 Eurosta solidaginis | reverse complement strand
TTTGTACCAGTGATATACACATAATAATATGATATCTAAGCAAATGATTTTATACTCAATTTTAAGCATAATTTTTATACCCAAGTTTCAATTTAATTATGTACATTGTGATAGTAAAAAAACCTGACAAATACAACTATTTTATTTCCTTATATTAAGTCGGTTAAATGTTCACCGCATATTCAATACAAATCTTGCAATCGATTTTTAAGTAACTCTCATTGAGCTACAAACGTGAAACTTCACAGATAGGAAAACAATTCCGTTAGGTGGCGCACGGATTGAAATAATTAGATGAGAATTTGGAAATTGAAACTGGCTTTTAAGTAACTTCTCGATGAGCTAGATACTTGAAATTTCCAACTTGATTCAGAGACTGATGACAGTATAGAACACATTACAAAAAGTTTCGCTACGTGGCGCACGGATTGAGATATTTAGAAAAATCGTACGGAACGGAGAGAGTCTTTCGATTGGTCATTATACTGGTTTTGAGCTTGAACCGTTTACAAAAGGCAAGGGTGTACGGTGAATAACGCACTTTTTGCCAAAGGCCTGGCCTATGTAGCATTGAGCCGAGTAACATCTTTGAATGATCTTTCGTATAGAAGATCTCGATTGCGCCAAACTAATGGGACAAACACCATGCAACGAAAAGGCTATGCACGAAATGGAGTAATTGCGGCAATTGGAGTATCCACGAGAAAATAACACGTTCTGAAAGCTACAGAGATAAACAAGCAAATCCAAATCCCCGATATGAAGCAACCAAAAAGGTGGTGGCGAGGAAGCGAACAAGTGTAAACGAACCAAGATATTGCTGCAACCATACAACAATTGCGAGCAATAGATTACCATATTTGAGCCACACACTTAGAATTCATTAGAAGCAATTAGATTACCACAATCAAGTGATGTGGCCAACCTTTTCAACTTGTAGGTGACAGACTACTATGAAAATTTTTCAAGCTTCTAAATGCGTTCTTGGGGTGTATGTGTAAAATTTCAAGCATGAGCTTCTACGTATGGTTAAACTCAGGGATGCACCTTAACGATAATCGTTTATCAAAAAATTTCCACCGTTTCCGTTGAAACACTTCGAAATATTATCGATAAAGAAATTATCAACATAGTTGTATCTCGTTTTTAACCGAAAAAAACGTTAACAAAAACGTGATGCTTTATGTTTGAATTGTGCTGGCAATGCTATAGCCATGGTGGAGCCGTAGGCGGTAACAGCGAGCGGACATACACACAAACTCCATGAAATTAGTTTGTTAATTCGTTGGTGGTAATGTCAAAAATACTCTGAGAAATGTTCGTACTGTCAAAATTCATGAGAAAAGTTGCAGTCAGCTTGGCTAATGCTTTCACCTTTAATGACTCCGCTATCAAAATGGATAATATAGCATTGCCAGCATAGTTTGAAATTAATAATCAACATAAACATGGCAGAAAACGAAACAAAATCATTTCGTTAATTTGACGTTCTTAAAGTTAATAAACGAAACGAAATTACTTTATTTATCGTAACGAAATGATATCGGTTCGTTGGTTAAGCCTGCCTGGTTAAAATAATGCAAGTATAAGTATGCGTTGAAAGCAATCATTTTTCGAATAAGCAAGCCACATACTCACTTGTAGCAATCCAAGATTGTATATATGAACAATTTTCAAGTGGCTTAAAAATTAAGGTAGCTTGACATATTCCTCTGCTATGTACTATATTGTATACAGTAGACGCTCACAAATTAGAAGAACTTTGTTTTCAGGGTGATTCTAATTTCAAAAATTCTAATTCCTGGACGTTTTTGTTTGCCTCATGATTAGAGATGGGAAATGGGTAAATACCCAAATGGTAAATACCCTGTAAATTGGGTATATATGGTAAAAATGGGTAAATACACAAATATTTACCCAAAAGAAGGGTAAAAATAATCTTCTGGAAAATCTGGGAAACAAACACACAAATTCAATCCAAAATGTACCCAATTTGTCCTATAATGGTGGGTAGTTAGCATTACGCCATCGGTTGAATCAGTTTTAATCTGTAATCCAGCGTTTTTCAAAAATATTTAGCCAATAATACATCCGTTGCAAAAATTTAAGTTTATCCAGTAAACATTTTAAGTCAAACAAGAGTCGGAAAAATATCTAAATTGGAACGTTTACAGTCGGTATGTGCTCATTTGGGATGCAGTAACCAATGTATTTCCTAGAGGTCATAAGTAAGTCTTAAAAGGGGTTTAAACAGCTCATATTATACTCTACTGGAACTCTCCGACGTCAGTTTTAACTCTAATAAACTCTGATTATCTGGGACATATATGGCCTCTTATTAGGCATCGTCAGCGCTTATTGGGGTCATATATAGTTCGACACACATGAACAGAGCGTGGCGCTTTGCGGTCACATTAAAGTTGTCGAGAAGCGTCCATGCGCAGAAAAACGTCTATGCCTATACAAAAAAAAGAATAGAAAGGGTAACTATAATGTACAAATGTAATTCATTTTGTATTAAAATGAAAAATTGTCATAACAAAGTTTCAAATTTGTTCCAAACTCGCTGTGACGAACATAAATAGTTGATAAATGATAATTTTTGCATGCTATGTTAGGAGCTTTTAGGCCGCTAAATAAAAGGCAAAAATAAAATTTCCTTTTGCCCTCCTACGCGTTTCGACGCTCTTCTGATTCCTACATTCCCCACTTATTTTAGATTCGTTTCGGATTCTTAAAGTATAAGCGCCGTGAGCATGTTTGAGGGGTAGCTTTGTTTGCGTAAATATGTGTACCCTATAAACATTCTCTTAGAGTTCTGGAGTTCAATATGGGTCCGAAAAATATCAGCTTCAGAAATGCTATCACCTTAGAGCCTTTTATGACTCCAACTTGATGAAATTATGAACAAACGAAAAATATTAAAATCAGTAAACTAGGCAGCTCTGGAATAAAAACTCAGAAATTTTTTGCTACAATTTATTCTAATAAATATTAATTCAACTAATACTTATTTAATTTCTATCTTATCCTCATGGGAGTTTTGTCACAACAATTTTCTCTCCTATGTTTCCACTTCGGATATGTGTAAAAAATTCTTCCTAAAGTAGTGTCATAAAAGACTAAAAATTAGCAGTATATGACGCCAATAAGGCTCATATATGATATCGGAAGGAGGCCTGTATAAGACTTATGTTAGAGGCAAAATATGAGCATATATAATTCGCTTCAGGCTCGTAAATGAGTTCATTACAAGTGCAAACGATTCAAAGTTTGGACTAATTGTTGACTCCGAGTGTTTGCTGGGTTGTATGTTTAAAATCAAAACGAAAATTTTTTAATTTCAAATGACGTCTAAATTTAAGTGCTGAATTTAATTCCAAGCAGCCTCGATTCAAATGATTTTTAATACCCAAAAAAGATAAAAAAAGGAACATTCCGGGTATTTTCCTGGTATTTACCCATAAAAATGGTAAATACCCGGTAGAATCTCAACTCTACTCATGATAGGTATTAGAAACAACGTTTAAATGATTTGCTCTATTTCATATAACTGATTGCAGATGATGTCACATCAAATTCTAGGGCTAACTGCTTCCCTTGAACACCTATGCAAGGTTTTCCCAGATCTGAACTTTGGTTTCCAAGGACAAAGTATTTTTCTTAGATGTATTTGGTATTTCAGCAAATTACTTTTACTTTTAAACAAACAATGCTAAAACACGTGCACCCGTATTGAATTTTACACAAAAACTAAAAACTGTACAGAACCGCGAAGGAAATCCAACGACTACCGAGCGTAATCTATATATTAATACGCTAACAAAATTTCCATACAATCAATTGACAGGCTGTTTCGCATACTTAGGATACGTAAAATCATATAAACGTTATATGAATCGATTCGTATGATCAGCCGCAGTGCATAGGCCTATTTTTGTTAACAAATATTAATCTATTTGTTATAATTAATAGAAAATTTTTTTGTAAATTCTGTGCAACTATCGAAATTGCCATCTGTAGGACGTATTATTTCACAAACCCCCCTGAGTACAAAGCTTCAAATGCTGCATTGTCGCGTTGCTCAAATGTTTCATATGAGCCGTTTATTTTGAAAGTGGCATAAGTCATTTCATGTCGTTTATGTTCAGTGGTAATTTATTTGTATCTCTCCTCGCCTCCAATTTTTTAGAGTCCAATATCCAAAAGATGCATTTCTTATTATTATTTTATAATTGTAGAACCATCTATATATGCATTCGTTCAAAAATAACAATGCATTTAAGACCATGAGTTGGAAATGACTTATGCCACTTTCAAAATAAGGGCTCATATCTATATATGTATATATTCGTACCCGCCAATTGGTGAGAGAACTAATGCTTCACTCATTTTCAGTTCAAATAAAAATATTGTTTCCCATTGTTGCCAATTACCTATATTGGTCTGTACCAAAATCCTTAAAAAATTGTTTAAAATAATTGTTAGCGCACAAAAAAACTTCAAAAGTGAAGTAATAACTTAACCGGCCTATTTTTTTGGACAAATTTTACTTACACGTAAAAGCATAGGTCTTTATTTAACAGATTCTTTGTTTTTCATTTTAGTTGCTTTAAAAAAATGAAATCAGAAATAATGAATCAACTTTTGTTCAAACTCACTAAATTTATTTATTTATAACAATTAATTGCAAATTTGACCCCAAATGTTTTTTGCATTTCTAGATTTTATGCTCATTTTAGATATAGCAGGTCTTATAGCGAACAAAAAATAAATAAATGTGCTACAAAGATATTACATTAAAATTTGTATACTGTCTTTTATGTTAATTTATTTTGATATTTCTTATTTTATTTTATTATACTATCTTTTATTTCAACTTAGTTTATTATTATTTAAATACAATTGATTGAATCGGAAAATTTCACGTTGTACATTAAACGAAAACAAGTAAGGAAGGCTAAGTTCGGGTGTATCTGAACATTACATACTCAGCTGAGAGCTTGGAGACAAAATAAGGGAAAATCACCATGTAGGAAAATGAACCTCGGGTACCCTGGAATGTGTTTTGTATGACATGTGTATCAAATGAAAGGCACTAAAGAGTATTTTATGAGGGAGTAGGCCATAGATCTATGGGTGGACGCCATTTAGGGATATCGCCATAAAGGTGGACCAGGGGCGACTCTAGAATTTGGTTGTACGATATGGGTATCAAATGAAAGGTGTTAATGAGTATTTTAAAAGGGCGTGGGCCTTAGTTCTATAGGTGGACGCCTTTTCGAGATATCGCCATAAAGGTGGACCAGGGGTGACCCTAGAATTTGTTTGTACAATATGGTATCAAAAGAAAGGTGTTAATGAGTATTTTAAAAGGGAGTGATCCTTAGTTCCATAGATGGACGCCGTTTCGAGATATCGCCATAAAGGTGGGCCAGGGGTGACTCTAGAATTCGTTTGTGCAATATGGGTATCAAACGAAAGGAGTTAATGAGTATTTTAAAAGGGAGTGGGCCTTAGTTATATATGTGGACGCCTTTTCGAGGTATCGCAATAAAGGTGGACCAGGGGTGACTCTAGACTTGTTTGTACGATATGGGTATCAAATGAAAGGTGTTAATGAGTATTTTAAAAGGGCGTGGGGCTTAGTTCTATAGGTGGACACCTTTTCGATATATCGCCATAAAGGTGGACCAGGGGTGACTCTAGAATGAGTTTGTATGATATGGGTATAAAATTAAAGTATTAATGAGAGTTTTAAAAGGGAGTGGTGGTACTTGTATATGTGAAGGCGTTTTCCAGATATCTACCAAAATGTGGACCAGGGTGACCCAGAACATATTCTGTTGGATACCGCTAATTTATTTATATATGTAATATATGCCAAGATTTTAAGGGTTTTTTATTTCGCCCTGCAGAACTTTTTCATTTTCTTCTACTTAATATGGTAGGTGTTACAACCATTTTATAAAGTTTTTTCTAAAGTTATATTTCGCGTCAATAAAACAATCCACTTACCTTACCATGTTTCATCCTTTTTTCGTATTTGATATAGAATTATGGCATTTTTTTCATTTTTCGTAATTTTTGATATCGAAAAAGTGGGCGTGGTCATAGTCGGATTTCGTTCATTTTTCATACCAAGATAAAGTGAGTTCAAGTAAGCACGTGAACTAAGTTCATTAAAGATATGTCGATTTTTGGTCAAGTTATCGTGTTAACGGCCGATTTCGCCCATTTTCACAGAAACAGTTAGCGTCATAAAATCTATGCCCCCACCAAATTTTAAAAGGATTGGTCATTTTTGTTCGACTTATGGCGTTAAAAGTATCCTAGACAAATTAAATGAAAAAGGGCGGATCCACGCCCATTTTGAAATTTTCTTTTATTTTTGTATTTTGTTGCACCATATCATTACTGGAGTTGAATGTTAACATAATTTACTTATATACTGTAAAGATATTAAATTTTTTGTTAAAATTTTACTTTAAAAAAATTTTTTTTTAAAGTGGGCGTGGTCCTTATCCGATTTTGCTAATTTTTATTAAGCGTACATATAGTAATAGGGGTAACGTTCCTGCCAAATTTCATCATGATATCTTCAACGACTGCCAAATTACAGCTTGCAAAATTTTTAAATTACCTTATTTTAAAAGTGGGCGGTGCCACGCCCATTGTCCAAAATTTTACTAATTTTCTATTCTGCGTTATAAGTTCAACCCATCTACCAAGTTTCGTCGCTTTATCTGTCTTTTGTAATGAATTATCGCACTTTTTTCGGTTTTTCGAAATTTTCGATATCGAAAAAGTTGGCGTGGTTATAGTCCGATATCGTTCATTTTAAATAGCGATCTGAGATGAGTGCCCACTCAAGTTATCGTGTTAACGGACGGACGGACGGACGGACATGGCTCAGTCAAATTTTTTTCGATCCTGATTATTTTTATATATGGAAGTCTATATCTATCTCGATTCCTTTATATATGTACAACCAACCGTTATCCAATCAAACTTAATATACTCTGTGAGCTCTGCTCAACTGAGTAAAAAATACGCTCCGAAATTTGAATTCTCGATCCTTATTTCAGATCGTGTAATGTATTGAAAAATTGATTATAATTTCTGGATATTCTAATTACTGAAGGTTCTAATTTGTAATGGGAAGTAGGCCTCATCTCCGGGGCCGGCGGCACGCGCTCAGCCCGAGTGGGTAGTGAAAAAATATGATTCCCCCCATCGAATCGATTTTTCAAAGAATACACTTGGTCGAAAATTCACAATAAATTTTCTTGTAATAATCATCAGAATTGGAATTTTGAAAACGCTTTGGCAATTTTCGTTTCATTGGTAAATGAGCTTCCTCAATTTCGAAAATGTTGGCCATTTCATTACAATTTTGCCAAATCTTCGTGAATTTGGATTCGCGAGAACTGTTCATAATTTCCGCAACAATTTCTATATTTTTATTGGAATCGACGACACAAAGCTCCGAGTGCTGTAGATCTTTGTTGAGAATTTCGATGACGAAATCCGGAACCTTCACCACGATAATGCTGTCAACATCTCTATCTTCAGTGAGCTTTTGGAAAAATTTCATCACTGTTTCGTAGTTGGCAGCTACAGTCTTCAAAGATTTTATTCGAAGGACCCATCAATTGGAAAATCAAGTTCTTTAACTCACATAAATGATAACAAAGACCTCAAAATATATTTATACCTCGTAGGATAGTAAGCAGCTAAAGCAGGCAAATCTTTGTCATTTTCTTCTTCGACAGAGGCCTGAAGTTCTTGGAATTGTGCAATGCGTTTTGGCGAGTCTCGCACAAAATTTATGAATTCCTTAATTACTCCGATAAATTTCCTCGCTTCCAGCTATTTTCAATGCCTTCTTGAACTGCTAGATTAAGATTATGTGCGTTGCAATGTATAAAAATAGCTCGATCGTCTGACTCCTGTGTTGCTACTAGCTCCTAGATTCTTATAAAGCTCTTTTTTGCAAAGATATAGCTTATTTTATTCATCCACGACCACTTTAAAAATCTTTTCATATAAAAGTGGGCGTGGTCCTTAACCGATTTCGTAAATTTTTTTTCATAGCATTCCTCATGGTAAAGGCAACCTCTCTACCGAATTTTGTTTTGACAGGTTTAACGATTTTTGATTTATGATTAATAATATTTGTAAAATTGATTTTATCACAAGTGGACGGTGCCACGCCCATTTTAAAAATTTTTCCAAATTTTTATCAAGACTCTCAATATCAGTCTACACGTCAAATTTCAACATTCTAGGTGTATTATTACTAAATAATCAGGTTTTTTTGTTTTCCAAAATGTTATATACATAAAAAGTGGGCGTGGTTATCATCCGATTTCGCTCATTTTCAATACCAATCTAGTCTAAGTCCAGATAAGCTCGTGTACCAAATATTGAGAAGGTATCTCAATATTTACTGAAGTTATCGTGTTAACGGCAGATGGACGGACGGACGGACATGGCTTAATCAAATTTTTTTTCGAACTGAGATTTTGATATCTGAATTCTATATCTATCTCGATTCCTTTATACCTGTACAACCAACCGTTATCCAATCAAAGTTATAATACCCTGTGTACAAGTATAGCGGGTATAAAAAGTAAACAAAATATTTTGCGATTATAGTCAATATACTAAACATAGAGATTATTAAAAAATAAATAAAAAAGTACAAAACTCAAAATTTACTGACTTATTACGAAATTGAAAATTAAGTAAATATTTCGAAAAATTATATATATATATACCAGAAGCACAAAAAAATGGCAACAACACAACCAACAGATGAATTAAAAAGCAGCAACTCCAGCTCAAAGGGAGAGGTAATTGAATTGGAATGATTTTTTGTGTTAGTATTTTTCATTGAAGTTATGTATTCCAGGCTTCCGCCCTTGTTTATGAAGACAATTAGCAAATGTTTATTTCAATGATATTGTGAATATGTACTCGTCATGTTAGACCACTGTAGTTTGAGCGTGAGTTTGGGATGTGTTAGCTTTAAAACAAACGGGTCTTTTCATAATTTATATCGCTGGGATTGGGACTTACTACGTAAAATGACATTCCAATGGAAAGCAAAAACAAGTGTCGGATTTTAAAACAACATGCTACTGATGACGACCCTATAAACATTTGAAGGCCTATGATTTGAGGCTATGCAACTTTAATGTCCGTTTCCTTAATGCGAAGGCAAAATCCTACATCATCGTCATCCAAGCGATGCGAAGAACAGAATATGGCGTGAAACTGTAAAAAATTTGGCCATGAAGATTAGGTTGAACTAGCTTGTCTGTGAGGGTCTCACAAAGACTGAATAAGTTCATACCAGAAGTTTATTCAACGACCCTGCCGGAAAACCGAATCGGAGCCAGAACTTATGTCGAAAAATAACTCCGCCCTCTTTGCAAATATTAGAAGCTTTGTAGTACCTATGCTACTTGCTGCTTCTAGATCTGATAGCTAGAGTTGTAGGATGACTAGCGCTGAACACGCGCTCAAATGTGCTCGATCGTTTCCTCCTCCAATACGCACTTCCTACAGCTGCTATCACTAACAACTACATCTTTGGAAGCATATGAAGCCAGAAGGCAGTGTAATGTGCCTACAGTCCCCTCTTTTCAATGATATAAGTAACTTTGTTAATCTAAGGTTGTAAGACCTTCATATGATCTTCGACACTTTGCAGCCACGCGCTTGTGGGGTGCGTCCTGTTAGCTAGTTCATCTGCTTTTACATTTCCCATATGCCCAGGGACCCAACATAGATGTGTATTTCTCGCTTATTTTCCCTCCTGTGGGCTATGGAGGCTTAGAACATGCCCTCAATCTATGACTGGCGTAAAAGGCTACTTAAATCAAAACCCCATTTCTGGGTTATGCTTTCCAATGAAACAAAGTAACAATCCTCGGAGGAGTACACCTTTTTATGACGAGGACCACGGTAAACGTTCAAATGACTACGAATTTCAAGACCATGATTTGAGGGCATGTAACTGGAATGCTCCATGTACGGCTGTTTCGGTTGGTTGATGTCGTTGTCAGGAATCATGATGGATGGATGGGCCGGCGTCGTCTACTACAGTGGCCATATGAACAAAGGCAAAATTCGGAGCCAAGGTGTTGGGTTTGTAGTGGAACAAAAAGGACAATGACTCCTTGTATTAAAAAACTAATATTAAAAACATATTGGGCAACTTTAACGCTAGGCAGTACCAGATTCCATAATAAGATACACAAAGCTAATTGGCTGTCTCCTGATCAAAGAATACGTACCGAAATCAATCACGTAGTGATCGACGGCAGGCAAAGTTTCAGTGTCCTCGACGGCGCACTCCACGGGGTCGAATATCAACTCGGATCACTACCTTGTGACAGCCAAGATACGTACACGCTTTCGTGCTGTAAAGGAAGTGCGCGCGGTGACATAAGGAAAGCTTGCCGTCGAAAAGCTGCTGACGAAACAGACAGCTAATGATTACTTCACCCGGCCCTCTCACCTGCTCACAGAGAATAATATTCGACCTAACGATGTGACCGAGTAGTGAGGGCATATATCTCTCTCTCATTAAATAACGCCACTGCTGAGACCATAGGCTTCCAGCGATCCCAAAAAATCTACTGGTGCGATGAGTATTATCACGTTGCCTCGGAAAATAGGGACGCTGGTTATAGGGCCAAGCTAGGATGGGCGTGGAAACGCAGCCAACGGGACAGATTCCTGAAAGATGGATAATGGCGACCTGGCAACTGACGTTCAGAGTATGCTTAAGTTATGGAGGGAACACTTCTCCTCATTGCTAGCTAGCGAGGGAGAAGTCGAACCTGATAACCCAATCGCCGATGATGGAAAACACATTCCGCCAACCGACTATGCAGAAGTGAGAACGGCAATTATCGCGGAGTCAGCCTTTTTAATATCGCGTTTAAGGTTCTAGCGTACAGTGCGAATGACTGAAGCCCATAGTCAACAAACTGACTGGACCTTAACAGTGCGGCTTCAGACCTGGTAAATCTATTACTGACCAGATCATCACGATGCGCAAGATCCTGGCGAGGACTCACGTTAAGAGAATCGACAATCACCATTTTTCCGTCGACTTGAAAATAAAGTGCTATCTCGACGAAAAAAAATCACGACCTATAAGTCACTACTCACATCTGTGACGGTTTCGAGAAAAAGTTAGATGGCTCTCCGTCTGATTAATGGTGCTGACCGTGATGCTGACACCGGGCATCGAAGAAGGTATATTGATGAGTTATATGAGCTTTACGCAGATATCACGAAAGTGCAGCGAACAAAATCTCAAAAGCTTCGCGGGCTAGGTCTTTTTATGCGAATGGACAAAGACGCACCGGCAAAGAAAGTATTTCTGTCGACACCGCGTTTTGGAAGCAGAGGATTTGGGGAGACCTAAACTGAAATGAGAGGGGTAGGTAGAGGATTACTTAACCTCCCTTGGTGCTCCCAATTGGCGTGAATTATGCATTCACTCTAATACACTTTTAAACGTTGTCTTAATTGCTGTTTTACTGTCAATATAAATTGACGCGGCTGCCGTTTTTGCTAGGCTACCCATATGCTAGGCATTGATAGCTTACATATCCCCTCTAATTTTTTCGGGAAGGTCTTTGGTTGTAGCCATCTGCCAAATAAGAACTACATAGTGAAGGATACAATCGCTGTAAATATCCATCGATGCCTTCTTCATTCAGTCGTCTACGTTATTCCTAGATATTTTTTTACATAATTTTGTCTGTAAGGTCAGCCCTCTTAGCTTAGGACTAGTCCAAGTCCCGCTCTAATACTTCTAAGTAAACAAGACCATATCCGTCTTCTCCGTGTTGGCACTAAACCCGACAGCAGATGTCTATGTAAGGACGTATATCCCGACGCAACTTCAACGTCATCTGCGTACGCCGTAACTTTGACAAGTCCCTCATCCAACCGCCTGAGTTAATAGTGCATATTTTATTATAAATAATTTGCAGACTACTACATAACCAAGAGAGAACAGGCCAACGGCCTTGCTATGGACCAATAGGGTTGACTGGGAAGTCTCAAGGTACTTATGGCCATTGAAACGTTGCAATTAATACAAAGAAGGTTTGACTTTGGAAGTCTGATAATGATTGAACTTATTAAAGAAATTCGTTCTCTTTTATACATAATTTCTTAACCTACACATTCATAATTATTCTAACACTAACAAACTAAAAATATGTACATTTGTAATAATTTTATGCAAAGTCAGCAGATTGCTTCATTGATCTATTTATGTAAACCATGTAAAATGTTTGTGTGTGAATATTTGGGTGATTCATATTAACAAACTAACACTGAATTGTCAGACATTCCGATCGGCACGTGTATTGACCGGCGTGACTAACTGAGCAAAAATATGAAGGTGTGAAATTACAAGGGTTTCGTATTCGGCATTCAACTGATGTGACTTCCCGCCGTGTCGGGTCAATGTAATTTATGTAGCACAATATTGTAATATGACTGCGTGTGGCAGGTTCATAAAAAATGCATTGGCATAGAAGTTCATAATGCATAATGCCGCAAATGTATTGCATAGGTGGGCATGACGCATAATGCTACACCATCCGCCTTAGAAAAAGAGGCTTATATAATTGTGGGCAATTGTATAAGACTCTTTGTTTGAATTCTAAATGTTTTAGAGTTTGTGTACTTTTTTTTAATATGCTGACCTTGATACTTTTGGTATTTTTACATTTTGTTTTTGACTAATGTTTTGTATAAGTTCTTTTTTTTTAATTATTTTACTTATTTTACACAGCCGGATTTTAAATGTGTCGACCCACTTAAAATCCGCTTGTCTTTAGAAATTATTCTCTAATATTTATGTATTTATAAAAATTTATACAAATATGAAGCTGAGAAAAAAATTTCGTTTTCAATTGCTTTAATATCTAATGTTCGATAAGTAAAGTGGAGTGCTTATTTTAAGATTATTTGCTTTAGGTTATCAAAAGGTGTTTCAAATGTGCTTAAGCCTATTCTTATGGATCATTAATTCCTTATCTTTATTGTTCCTATTACCAATTTCTACTCTATGTGGTATTAAAGTAGAATTGTTATTTTTGTCAATTTTCTTTACCTTATACCGTCCTTTATATCTACTGTCTAGCTTATGGCTAGCTTCTCTCTAACTAATACTAGATCACCTAATTTTATTTGCTTATTGGTGCTACTTTTATCATAATTAACTTTTTGTTTTTATTTAGCTTCTTTCATTAATTTTCTAGCTCCTTGTTGTGCTATTTGAAGTCTATATTTAACTTCCTTATCATATGCCTCGTGATTATACACTGGGCTTGTTTTGTTCTCATCTAGGAATTCGTAGTTCGGGGGGTTTTTCGCAAATATAAGCTCGTAAGGGAAATACCCGTGTATGGTCGATGGGGTCGTGTTGTAGCAGTACGCGAAATACTTGAGGTATTCATCCGAATCATCTTTATCACTGGATATGTATGAACGTACATATTCGTTAAACGTTCTATGACTACGCTCTACAGTGCCCAAAGTTTGATGATGGTATGATGTTGAGGTTTTATGTTCAATTTTTAACAGTTTGCATATTTCTTCGAATAAGTAATTTTTGTATTCGGTTCCCATGTCTGTTAGGATTGTTTTCATGCAACCATAAATCAGAATGAAGTGCTCAAATACAGCTTTAGCAACTGTTATCGCATGTGTGCTCGGAACTGGAATTGCTACCAAATATTTGGTGAGGTCGCATATGATGGTAACTGCGTATTCGTTTCCATTTATTGATCTCGGTAATGGTCCGACCGTATCGATCTGTACTATATCAAAAGCCTTCGGAGGTGTCTCCGTTATTGTCATTGGCTCTTTTATATGCTTATTTATTTTATTTTTCTGACAGTGGATGCAGCTCTTTACGTATTTTCTTACGTCGTTTTTCATGTTTAGCCAGCTATATTTCTGCTTGATTTTATTTGTCATGCGATTTATTCCTAGGTGGCCACCACTAATAGGATCGTCATGATATTTTTGCAGAATTTCGTTAATTTTCCCGGGATTAGTCACATATATAACCTCTGGGGTTAGTGCAATTGTTAGTTTTTTGAGAACCTTGTTTCCTATTTCAATAAATATTCCTACTGCAGTAAAATTTCTTTTAAACAATTTGTCCCCTAAGAACAACAGTGTTCGTACAAGGCCTAAATTGCCGGCCTCTTTTTCGAGCCTGGTAAAGAATTGTCCTAAGTCAATCTTATCCTCAACAATAGGTTGCTTGTATCAAAATCGCTACAAATTTTCTTTCCTTTTTTGAAATAGAATTTCGAAGGATTGAAAACGAGCTCGACTAGTCTTTTTACTTCAAATTTATTTAGCGCTTCATATATTTTGGGGTTCTCTGTGTGAATTTCTTTAATTTTAATGTTATTTTTTATATTTTTAGCTGCTGATCTAGTTGAGACTTCATTATTTTGCATGCTTCCACTGACATTTCTTTTAAATTTGTTATGTTAATGCGAGACAATGCGTCCGCGACGTGATTTTCTAGAAGCGTAAGCAATTTGTAACTGTTTGCCATCGTGTTCTTGGCTGTCCGCATACCCCCTAGCGTTGTTTTATGCAGAATTTTTTATTGAAGTCGGGGTATTGCAAAAGTTGTGGGCTGATTAATGCTTCCTTTAAGTAGACAAAAGCTTTTTGACATTCTTCTGTCCAGTCGAAGGAAATATTCTTTTTGCAAAGCGTAGTTAATTTTCTTGAGTACTCTGTGAAATTCGGTACTAATCTTCTGTAATAACTGCAGAACGCTACGAACCTTTTAACTTCATCTGCTGTTTTTGGTGTTGGGTAGTTTTGAACTGTTTCCAAATTTGCTTGGGTTGGGTAGTATTCCCTTGCTTGTGCATTTATGTCCTGAATAAGTTACCTCTTGACTGAAAAATAGGCATTTATCTGGATGTAATTTTAAATTGTACTTCCTACAAGTCGAGAAAACATCTTTTAAATTTTTCAGCAAGTGTTTTTCTGAACACCCTAGTACAACTAAATCATCCATATAGAGAAATGCTTGGGATGGTTTGAGACCCGCAAATGCTAGTGTCATCATTCTTTGGAATGAGTTTGGTGCTACTTTTAATCCCTAGAGTAGTCTTTTGAATCTATATGTACCATTTTCTGCTGTGAATGAGGTTATATCTCTAGAGTCTGGGTGTAATTCTATTTGATGAAAACCTGACATAAGGTCTAGGCATGAAAAATATTGTAACGAATTTGCTGCAAATCCTCTTATTTGCCCTTTTGCTAGGTTCGTATCGCTAAACTGTTGAATAAATAACTCCGATATTGAATAATGGAAAAATGGCCTTTATTAAAATACTCCACAATAACACTCAAACTGTGCAACGAATAGCTTAATAACCAAACTGATAGCTTAAATGAAACTGACTTTCAAAATTATACTGCTATTACTCGCTAGATATCGTCTTAGTCGTAACTGCTTGACAACTCAAATCAAACTGAATTACTTCTTACTCGCTTGCCCCGCTTTTATAGTTTACGCTGCATACATCTAGGCTCTTCTATTTCCAGAACTTACCAACTATTTCGTGTGTTTATAGTTCTCATATAGTTGCTATTTGTTTACAATTATCTACTTTTCAGCGTCTCTCAGATGTATGTGAGTTTGTAGTTTACAGTCTCTCGCACACACATAGGCGTATAAGTAAATGCATCTGTGTGTGACATCTCTCGACTGCCTTATATATGTGTATACATGATTTGATTATTGACGTAAATACCGCTTAGCATGGCCTTAGCATCGCCTTAGTGATGGTATAACTTAGTGATGCTAATATCCGTGACATGCCCTCCACCTAAGTCTGATCGTCCCGATCAGACGAATCTCTCGATCTAACCGCTACTAGCCTCTCCAAATGAACCACCCTTCTATTTCGTGGTTTCCCAGTTGTTTGTATGCGCTAGATGGCATCACTGATCCTTTTTACAACTTTGTACGGGCCTTCCCAACTGCACCAAAATTTGGAAGGAACACCTTTCCGCCGGTGAGGGTTGTACAACAGTACCAAATCTCCCTCCAAGAAATCTTCCGAATTATTCTTGTTGTCGTACCTGTATTTCATCTTACTACTCATTATTCTGGATCGTTCTCTCGCACTCTGTTGCTTGGCCAATGAAGAACTACTCTGTAGAGCTTGTTCTTGACGGATTGGCTTCGCATACTCAGTATCGTTCCGACGTTTCCCAACAGAAGTGCGCGCTGGCTTGAAACCATCCTTGCGTTCTTTCTGAAACATTCTTTTCAGTCATTTTAGTGCATCCATTAGGGTTTGTCGATGCCGGTCTTTTTCTCGCAAGTACTTTTAATTTCGCGTTTATTTGGCACATTCGATCCATCAACCTTTCCTTTTGACTTTCGTGGCCCTTGTCGAATCTTCTCCACCAGCACTCGCTTACTGCTGAACCCTTTTTCCAAACTGAAGTTAAGTGGCACATCTTGGTTCTCATAATGCACCACCCTTCTCTGCATATCGATCTTGATGTCATGGTCAACCAAGAAATCCACTCCCAATATAACTTCATCAACAATCTCCGCCACAACGAATTTGTGTAAAACCACGACCTTCCCAATTAAGACTTCACAGATTACTTCTCCCCGGAGTTGGTTATACTCGCCTGTGACCGTACGCAACCTCGCTCCAGGTAACGGTTTTACTCTCCTGTTGACCAAGTCAGATCGGATCAAGGAATGAGATGCGCCCGTATCTACAGTCAATACACGCTCCTTGCCATCCACATTCCCTCTGAAGGTAAGGCTGCTTGATTTCCTTCCAATCTGCGACACAGATATCACAGGACATTCAATAGCCGGGGCAAGTTTTCGTTCTTTACATCCGACACGCTCTTGCTCATTTCCGCCAGCTTTGCGTTTACGGCCACCCACATTGTTGGAACTATTAGGACCAAGATCGCAATGACGTGCAATGTGACCTGGGTTGCCGCACTTGAAACATTTAATAACTCCGGCATTCTTCTGTTGAGATCCCTTCAGTGCTTCCAAAATTGTGTCTACCCACTCTGGCCTTTCTACTTCCACACGGCGTGCTTTGAAAACTGGCTTACACAGAAGCGACGCTGTTTCCTGAATCAGAGCATGCGATACCGTTTCAGCAAATGTTAGTTTTGGATTCGTATGTAGCCCGCTTCGTTTCCACATCTCGTATGCCATTTATAAAGCTCTGAATCTTTACCCTTTCAGTGTATTCCACGGGTGCATCCGCATTCGCTAAATGTGCTAGCCTTTCAATATCCGACGCAAACTCTTGCAATGTTTCACCAGGCCTCTGGAAGCGGTTCAGCAACTCCATTTGGTATATCTGTCTCCTATGCTCAGTTCCGTATCGTCTCTCTAGAGCACCCATCAATGCTTCATAACAGTTCCGTTCGCCCTCTGGAATGGTTTGTAAAATCTCAGCTGCAGGCCCTTTCAACGCCATGAACAGTGCAGCAACTTTATCTTCCACATTCCAGTTGTTCACTGTTGCGGTCTTCTCAAACTGAATCTTAAAGACCTGGAAAGGAACAGAACCGTCAAAGGATGGTGTTTTTACCTTTGGATTACTCGTTGAAACTGCTGGGCGATTTAGTTGCAACTGCTCGATACGTCCTCTCAAAGCATCCACCTCGGCCTCGATTTTATCCTGTCGACCACTGAAGCCTTCATGAAACTGGGTTAGTTTTTCTTCCATATGCGCTTCCAGTTTAGATGATATACGGACTTCCTGCTCTTCTAGTTGTGTGGAGATCTGAGATGATATCTGTGCTGAAATTTGTGCCGACATTTCTGAAATACGCGTTTCTTGTGCTTCAATCTTCGATGTTATTTCTGACGACATTTCTGCAATATGTGTCTTCTGTTCTTCCAATTGTGATGACATGTTGGTAGATATTTGTGATGACATTTCGGACATTTGTGCCGATATTGCAGCCAATATCATGTTCAGGTCTGTGTTCGCCATTGTCTGCGGTGTTTCATTTTTCTCTTCAATTTTTGTTGTTCTCTCGTCCTCATCAGGATAAAAGACATACTCGTCCACATCAATTCCTTCTGCTTCCATTGCCTCTCGTAGCCGTGCCTGAAGTTCGAGTTTAAACGCCGGTTGTATTCAATCCACGGCTCTCCAACTCCTTCTTCAGTTGCGGGATCTTCAATTCACTTAACTTTGCCATGTCCTTGTTGTCCTCTAGAATTTATTCAACAATTCCTCTTCTGACACCAATTGTAACGAATTTGCTGCAAATCCTCTTATTTGCCCTTTTGCTAGGTTCGTATCGCTAAACTGTTGAATAAATAACTCCGATATTGAATAATGGAAAAATGGCCTTTATTAAAATACTTCACAATAACACTCAAACTGTGCAACGAATAGCTTAATAACCAAACTGATAGCTTAAATGAAACTGACTTTCAAAATAATACTGCTATTGCTCGCTAGATATCGTCTTAGTCGTAACTGCTTGACAACTCAAATCAAACTGAATTACTTCTTACTCGCTTGCCCCGCTTTTATAGTTTACGCTGCATACATCTAGGCTCTTCTATTTCCAGAACTTACCAACTATTTCGTGTGTTTATAGTTCTCATATAGTTTCTATTTGTTTACAATTATCTACTTTTCAGCGTCTCTCAGATGTATGTGAGTTTGTAGTTTACAGTCTCTCGCACACACATAGGCGTATAAGTAAATGCATCTGTGTGTGACATCTCTCGACTGCCTTATATATGTGTATACATGATTTGATTATTGACGTAAATACCGCTTAGCATGGCCTTAGCATCGCCTTAGTGATGGTATAACTTAGTGATGCTAATATCCGTGACAATATTTTGCTTTTCCAAGTTGATCTAAAATATCATCAATTCTTGGAAGTGGGAATTTATCTGCTACTAATTTTTTGTTTCCTTGTCTGTAGTCAACTACCAGTCTCCATCTCTTTTCTGTATTACCTGGTACTGATTTTTTAGGTACCAGTAAAATTGGACTGTTGTACTCTGATATTGAAGGTTCTATAATGTCATCTTCAATCAATTTATTAACCGGTTTACTTATTTCTCCTTTTTGTATCTCGGGCAATCTATAGTTTTTTATGTAAACTGGTGTGTCATCTTTCATGTGTAGTTTTTGTTTATAAAAATTATTAGAGGAAATTGGTTCTGTTTCTAGTGCAAATATGTCTATGAATTCTGTGCATAATGAAGTTAACTGTGAATTGACAAATTTTGGGAAATTTTTGGTTAATCTTTTTAATTTTCCTGTGTCATTACTCTGTTTATTGTGTGTGTTTGTTTTAATTAAATTATAGTCATCTAAGTTTTGAGTATGTATTTTGTAATTTTGAATAATTGTGTTTTATGTGTGGTGTTAATAATTCTGACGAAAGTTTGATCTTTGTTTGTGATTGTGTTTGCTACAAAAATGCCTTCAGCCAGTTGTTGGTGGGGTATGAAGATGGTTTTGTTATCAGTGTTTACTGTTACCTGTCTAATGACTTCAGATCTAGCAGGGATTGTAATTGTGTTAGCAGTCAGGTAATTTGTTTGTGCTTCTTGGACATCCTGGCAGAAGTTGGGAAGTTGGACATCTCGCTTCTTCTTGGGTTCATCAGGGAATGCAAGTGGTTCGTTGAGGACCGCTAGGAGGTAATGGGGCTAAACGAATTTGCCGCCAACCTGTACTTACTGAGGGCACTCACAATGGACAAAAATGTCTCCGAGTGGAAGTGTGGGTATCACCCACGCACGCCCTCTTAACCTAACCTAAACTAATACATAACCAATTGCTATGCATTATTAATTAGGGCTTTATGTGATTAATAGTGTTATAAGGCTGCGTTATAAGACTTTTAGAAAAAGTGAGCATGGTCTTTAACCGATTTTGATTATCTTCACTAAAACACTAAAGACGGGCGAACATGGCTTAATCAAATTATACTGATGAATTTTTATATATGGAAGTCTATATTTATCTCGATTCCTTTATACCCTTACAACCAACTGTTATGCAATCAAATTTATAATACCCTGCGTACAACTATAGCTGGGTATAAAAATGTATCTGGTCATTCAAAAATACTACTTACGCTCGGTTTTTCAGTAGTTGGTTAAGCTAAACTTAAACTAAGTTTGCTTAAACTCTAGCCAAATTTAAACTCCAGTTAAACTACTGAGCAGTTTTTCAGTCACAGTTTAAGGCCGCCTTTAGGGTTAGCTTTTTTATTATCTAAATAATTTGTAGATACGGCAACAGCTGGATTTTGTTTACCCAAGAAACATGGAAAAAAAATTCTCCAGCGAAATATATATCTAGTTTCGGAGGTGATACCCAACGTCATTATTTAATTATTCTTAAACCAGATAGTTCTCGAGTTGATATCCAACTTCATTCTCCAATCACTACCATTCTTTGAGAAATTTTGTAAAACTATGTGCAACGTCATTAATATTATTTTATTAATTATTAAGTAGCTGCGTTTTCTTGCATCTATGCACGTTTACGCTTAAATTTATATGGACTGCTAAGCGTTAGACTTTATCTACACCTCTGAAATGTGCTGCGCATAAAATTAGTACTACTAAATTTCAATGCGCATAATACTCACATGCAACTGAAATATGTGTCTATGTTTCACCTCTACACTAATTCTATATATCACCTCTAAAAATGTGTGTCCACTATTCATCGCAGCAGATCCAGATATATGTTATACTGTATGGCCACCAGAGGTTTGTGTCTGCGCTTTTCGGTACAACATGACGCCAATAACTGATAAGTTAACTAGGGTTTAACCCTGCCAGATCGGCCGCTTAAGCTAAGCTTAAACTTCAGTTAAAGTAGACTGAAAAACTGCAGAATAACTTTAAGCGTAGTTTAACTGACAAATTGAGTTGAACTTATACTGAAAAACCGGGCCTGCGAGATACTATCGCAATTGAGCGGAAGAAAATAAGTTATGCGACAGTAAAATACTGCGTTCACAATCAGTTTTTTTGTATAGTATACAACATGTTGTTGCAATTTTCTTTGCATTTATAATTATTTTTACTCTTAATTATAAAACCCGTTGGAAATTGATTGCTATTGAGACGCCGTGGCCTTCACTTTCGATTCAGCGCATATAGCGCCAGTATGCGTGATTTAGGGTTCAATTGTCTCAAATAAATATTTAAAATTTTATAATATTGTAGGTTTGAAATATAGTAAAGGAATATTAGAGTGCTCGCTATTTCCCATATTAGTTTCACAGTGGTCCCGATTTAATAGTTTATGCACAGATAATTAT